>BPLR01011079.1:0-22091 GCA_021605095.1 Caerostris extrusa | reverse complement strand
AATCTACATGAATAGTTGAGGCAGGTAATTTAATAATCATCCATGGAATATGAATCAGTGCAGGTATTTCAATATGTTGAAAGGTAATCTAGTTGAAGCAGGTAATTTGTAGTAATCATGCATGGAATAATAAATCAAAGATATTTCAATATTTTGAAAGGTAATCTACATAGAAGCAGGTAATTTAGTAATCATCCATGGAATAATCAATATTTCAATATTTTGAAAGATAACCATCAATAGTGAAGATATTTCAAATCATTTTTTAATGTGAATCAGTGCAGATATTTCACTATTTTGAAAAAGTAATCTACATAGATAGTTGAGGCAGGTAATTTAGTAATCATCCATGGAATGTGAATCACTACAAATATTTCAATATTTTGAAAGATAACCTGCATCAATAGTTGAAGCAGGTAATTTAGTAATCATTCCTTTAATGTGAATCAGTGCAGATATTTCACTATTTTGAAAGGTAATCTACATCAACTTTCCTCTAAGTTGGAATTTGAGGGACCATACTTCTTTCTGCAAGATAATAATCACAACATAGTGCTCGAGTTATTCAGAAAAGTGACTCCACAGTGCACAAAAACAGATCAAAACCCTTCTCTAGTTATCCAATACCAATCTCAGTGAAATATCTGCAGAATATCTGAACTGACAAATCAGAAAGTCATCCATTTCATATAGGAATGTTTTTTTTTTTTTTTTTTTAATTCTTTCTGGATCAGTAAAAGAAAATACTAACTTCTGTCACTCAAAATTTAGTTGACACAATGCCATTGAAAAGCAGTAATGAAAACCAAAGGTATCAACAAATCCCTAATTTTTAGTTTTTGCCAAAAAAATTTGTCAAGATTTTTTATATTTCTGCCATGTTTCTCTTTGCATACTTAATTATGTGATATACATAATATGTTATTTTAAGATAAGCTAGTCTTGTCAATTACATGTTTGTATTTTTGTGATACTTTTCGTTTTAAAAATAAGTTTTGATTTAAAATTATTGAAATTAACAGTAATTTTTTAAATAATTAGATCGTCATTTTTGCCTTTAAAAAACATCATCACAACTGTTCAGCATTTGTGACTATACATGTACTGATTCTGTATTCGGTCCTTTTTCAAAGAAAATAGATTTTCCTGAGAGAATTAAATAGTAGCATGTGGAAGAATGAACGAACATATGGATATTATTGTTAAAAACGTTTCATTTATGTATTTTGATTAAAAATTATACTCCTTTCCTATTAAATAAATATAGGAAAGGAGTAGAATGGAATATTCCATTCTATACCTGTAGAAAGGAATATTCCATTCTATACACCTGTAGAAAGGAATATTCCTTTACTATACACCTGTTTAAGATTCGTTATGCTTAAAAATTGAGTCTTTAAAAAATGTTTATTTTATCTTTCGAAGTCTTCGTTTGCTTTTGCCATGGACTGCAATGATACATAAAAGATTAAAAGGATATTTTTTTTTTAAGGGAAAAATCTTTTCTTCATTCTTTTTTTTCTTTTTTCCCATAAAATTAAAAAAATGATATTTTTCATCACAATAATTACTTTGTTAACCAAACTTTTTGAATCTTGTTTGTAAGAGATTGAGATAAAGAAATATGCGACAGGTTTTTGTATCAGCTCTTTTATCTTATAAAATTATACTATATATTACGTATACTATTATGTAAAAGAAATATTAGCTCAGTACTTAACATAAATAAAAGGAAAGCGCTCTAAAAATTTAAAATACAAAATCTTCTAAATCACTTCAAGGTTATATATATATTCTTTCTTTCATACTTATACGTTACACAAAATGAACGGTGGGAAAAAAAAAGAAAGTAAAAATTATGTATTAGGTAATGTAGGTTTTTCATGTTAATCATTCACGATGTTAACAAATATAGTTGCACATGATAGAAGTAAAAAATGTATGATTATGTATTAGATAAAAATTATGTATTTAAATAAATATTTTTTAACACACTGGACTTCAGAAAAAAATTGTTGATGTTAAACTAGTTTTTCTAACTGAAAAATAAATATTTTTAATGTGGCTTAGAGAAAAAAATTTCAAGAAACGTTTTAGTAAACATAATATATCGACAAATATTGAGTATGTGTTTAAAATAAATATTAATTATAAAAAAAATAGAAAAACTGTGTTTGTCATGTGTTACTTTATTTTCCAAAATATAATTTATGAGATACAATAGTGCACTATCAAATTTAATTTTCAATCATTTTCTTAAAATTTCTCAGATTTTATAGATAAACAATTGTTCGATGTTTCCTCATCTTACCTGAAAATATTCTTTATATATCACGACTGTTTTCCGTTTGAATTAGGCTATTAAATACAGAATCATCGTTTCTTCACAAAGGTCCTGAATTTTTATTTAAAATTCTTATTTGATAGAAGTTACTTTTTTTTTTTCCTATTAATAAAATTCTCTAGGTAAGGCTACACACTTCAATACTACATCCAGAATTTTGTTAGTAAACCTTTTGAAAATTCAGTACAATAAATTCGACTAATTTATTTTATGTCACCGCATCACTTGTGACTAATTGAATATTGAGAGATTGGTGAATTAAAAATTGTAGTAACAATACTATGAACCAATCAAAAGTATGTAAATTTCTTTGAAATGTATATTTACCATCGGCATAATAAAAAATAAAAAAAATAAAAAATAAAAAAACATTGCAAACATATTCCTTTGCTCGATTTTTCCTGGATATAAAATAATTATCACTGAACAGCATTAGAACTTTCACTATTATTTACTTTCTTACCATCTTCACTGACGTTTTCTTTAATATATCTTATAGCTCCTACTCCTCCTATACCAGATAGTGGTTTTGAAATTTTTCAGTGCTGGAATTTTTTTTTTCCCCTTATTAATAAAATTCTCGAGGTAAGGCGTCACACTCCAACACTACATCCAAAATTTTGTTAACATACCTTCTGAAAATTCAGCACAATATATTCGACTACTTTTTTTATGTCACTGCATCAATTGTGGTAACAATGCTATCAACCAACCAAAAGAACGTAAATGTCTTTAAAACGTATATTTACCATAGACATAATAGCACAAACTTTGCTTTATTTTTCCTGGATATAATCAAAATACTTATTATTTACTTACTTACTATCCTCACTAACTTTCTTCTTCGATATAACTTATAGATTCTACTCCTCCTACACTAGAAGTGTTTTAGAAATTTCTATGCAATTTTCAAGACAATAGAATGGTTGAAAACAGGTAACAAAGGACAGATTTTAAAACAGGAATAAATAAGGTGGCGTGCAATATTATAAGTTCTTAAGTTAAATTCTTAATTTAAGTTAAATTCTTAAGTTCTGGTGAATGAGAGACACACAATTTAAAAATTAAATTCATTATTTCGTTCCTTAGTGCGATATCAACGAAATATTATAAATATGTAGGCATTCAAGTCTTTTAAAATTTTATAAAATTCAAGAAAGTCTCATTAAATGCTTTCATACCTTATTTTAATGAACGGAACATACATACCTTATTTTAATGAAAGAAAATAAATACGCAGAAATGAGATTGAAATAAGGCAGTATGTCCAAGCTTTGACTCCTTTTACGAAAATGACAAATCTGATTTCAGATATATTCCATAAATAAATGCTTTTAAAAAGTAAATAAATAAAATTATTACAAATTTTATTACAGTAGTTTTATTGAATAATCTGTGAAGTATACATATTCGGTTCTCTGCATTGATTTCTTGACTGCATTTAAAAAATTTCTTACCTGGAATTTATACAAATTTTTGTTTTTCTTTGTGTGTGTGTGTGCTTTATGTTTTTATGTTTTTGAAATTTTATTAAGAAATTCTGTTGCGTTTCTATAGTTTTCGCGTAAGTAGAAATGTGAATGATTTTTATTTAGTATTTTCATTTTATTTTCTTATTCAGACTTACTCGTCTTTTTGCTCTTGCAAATACTTACTTATTCAAATAATTCTATAAAAAGATTCCTTCTTAACATTTTATTTTCAAATTATTATTATTTATTACTCTTGCACTCTTACAAACAGTGTGTGTGTGTGTATAGTTATGCGGGTACTCTATATTTATAAGTTTTTATTGGTTTTTATTAAGAAATCCTGTCATGTTTCTACAGTTTTCGCATACTTAGAAACGTGAAACATTTTATTTCAGTATTTTCATTTTATTTACTCTTTTCGCTTGCACATACTTATTTATTCAAATAGTTCTATAAAAAGATTTCATCCTAACTTTTTATTTTCAAATTATTATTTTTTTCATTCTTGTACCTTTACCGATAGTGTGTGTGGGGGGCTTTATATTTATAAATTTTTATCGTGTTTTATTAAGAAATCCTGTTATGTTTCTATAACTTTCGCATAATTAGGAACGTAAATCATTTTTATTTTAACATTTTCATTTTATTTTCTTATTCAGAATTACTCTCATTTTTCGCTTTCAAATACTTAGTTATTCAAATAATTCTATAAAAAGATTGCTTCCTAACTTTTAGTTTTCAAATTATTGCTTATTTTTCTCTCTTATACTCTCTTTTTCACTCTCGTACTCTTACCGATAGTGTATGTGTCTCAGTGTATTTCAAACTATTGCAATTTTAACGCGTTTTTAAGTTGCCATTGTTATTGCCAAATTGAGCTAAACAAATAATGATATTTTTATACACTGAGACAGTTTGAATTAATAATAAGAACAAATATTTTTTTTTAATTTTATTTTTTTAAATTTCTTACCTCATTTTTGAAAATGTTCTACCAGAACCTAGATGTGCTTATACATATAGTAGCATTTATAGCCTGGTCTACGATACATTTTTTACGTAAACAAAATTTAGTTTAAAAATATAAACGAAAACTATAAATTAATCCTGTAAAAATATGCTCAACATAATAGCATAAAATTTCGTCATTCAAGATTGCTTAAATAGTTTTTTACGAGCCGAATTTTGGCTTCGTATTTAATACCATAATACAGTAATATATATATATATATAATATCTCTAAAAAACACAGAATTAAAAGAAAATAAATAAATAAATGGTAAAAATCTAAAAAAAATACAACGAACAAAATCAGAAATCATTTAGTTTTTAAGTAAATTGCTGTATAATAATCGATAATATTAAAAAATTAATGTTTTCTACATAACGAAGACGTTAAATAAATTTCTATTTAAATTAAAATATCCTATACTTTTACTCTAAAGTAAATTTGCAGATGAGTTGTTTTTTAATGTAAAAAAATAGGCATTTCTTATATCAGTTTCCAATTTATCAATGCCATATCAGCAGATTGACGTCAGAAATGCCGCACAAAATATTTATTTATTTCCTTATACCATATTAAGAAGAAATTTAGAATAAAAAAATAAAATTAGGGTGCCTATATAATAGAACATTTGAAACGAACAAAATTATATTTAAAAATTATACACTCCTAAACTTTACCGTTTTAATTCCTAGACATTTTCTGTAAGGATTTTTATTTCATTCATTCAAATGTTAACGAAATATCTATTAATTAAGAAATTGAAGAATAAAAAAATATATTAAATATTAAAGAATTTTCCTTTTCAAATCTTTTTTTCTTTTTAGTTTGAAATAAGAATGGGGTGCTTCATCGAAATTATAATATTAGCTTTAGTAAATGTATTTGAATGAAGAACACTGTACAATATCTACAATGAGAACATTTAATTTCTTCTAATGAAAAAATGCAGCGTTCTAGGAATAATATAAAGGCAAAAAGCGTTTCTATTGTTGGTAAAATTGTAAAAAAATAGAATATCACAACAAAAATATGTTAAAATATCTTCTATTGAGTCTAGGTACAGTGTGTCTGGTCGCCATCTGGTATTCAAAATATTCTTACTTGAGGTATTAACATATTTAGTCTACGTATCTGAAACAAACAGAAACAGTTATTGAAAAATTTGGAAGTAGTTATATAAGTACGGTTTATTTCGCTCAATTTTAATTTAGGAAAATTTGTAATATTGTATCATAGATTTATTCTCGCTGATTTTATTCGAAACAACAAATGAATTCCTTAACCTCGAAATACTGGCCCTGGTCGATTTGACTCAGTTAAAAAGAAAGATTATCTTGGATTACAAAAACATACTTATAGTTCATTAAATCCGTCTGAAATTATCAACTAAATAAAAGTAATTTTAGCTTAGCTTAACATTATACAATTACTACGAGTTATGAAATAAAAACCTTGTTTTAAACACTAGATGAAAATGAACATTTAAGGACAGCAACTTTAATCAATTCAAATGATTATTATGAATTTTGATTACAATTCAAAATAAACATTTCAATTATCAACGTTTCAATCATGGACAAATTGTATGTCATCAGGGAAAAGATTTATATAACGCTATGAATTATGCAATATTTTTAACTACCAACAATTGCTTAACTTATACTATAAACTATTAACTTATAATATATTTATTAACTATACCATAAAAAGTTATTCACTCTTTATCTTAAAAAATATTGCTGTTTGAGGAAAAGGAAATTATTTTCAAAAAAAAAATTATATAAAAAATTTATTTACTAAACTTCAAACGGAATGTTTAAGGGAATTAAAAAGATCACATAATGTTACAACTTTTTCCCAAATTGCAAAATACAGTGGAAATATGCTTGAAAGATATATTTTACTCATAATTTTTTTAAATAGAGTATGTTTGGTGCCAGAAAATGTTCATCCCACGATGGAAATGTTTTCCAAAAATGGTACTTATTAAATTTAAAATATATTCAGTATTAGAAATAAAATTCATTTTAATAGCAATTATGGGACATTTTTTATTGCTAATTATTACTATATAATGTTTCTATTATTTGTATACTTATTTTTTAAAAATAGTGCCCAAAACATTATCTATGATACACGTAGATAATCCATTAAATTAGTGATTCACTCACTTATAGCAAATATTTAGTGTCATAATGACTCTGTAGATGGCAGCACAACTTAAGCATTATTAAAAATTTGAATAGTGAAAATAATTAGCAAATAACTATCATTTTCTAAAATTTGGGGGAAATTTGACTAAAAGTGTTTAATTTAGAAGCAAAATAATTTCGTTGTTTCTTTGTCATTTGATTTATCAGCCAGTTTTTGTCAGCATAAATATTATTAAGTTGTTTTAAAAATAATACTTTTATTTTTATTTCTAATTTTGAAAAATTTCTTTCTTATTAACAGCAAAATAATATATAGAGAGACAGACTTTAGCAGCATTTATTATTACTTACAGCTATTTATAAAACATTTGAATGACTATATTAATTCTTGATCCATAATAAATTTCCTGTATTTTTAGCAATTTAACGAATATAGATGACGGAATAGGTATTACAACCGAAGAACTTAACTGAACCCTTTGAAAACTGATTATTATAATCGACTTATTATCAATAATATCAAAATCCCACTGTCTCAGTTTACAAGATAAATTCAATTTCTACTTTTACCTAGTATTATTAAACAAGCATTTTTATTTTTGTTCGATTACATTACTTTAATTAGAAATTTCTTTTAATGACAAAGTTTCAAAATTATTGTGATTTGTGTTATATTATCTATTTTTAAAAAATGTTCCAAATATGACTATTGTAATAGTGGGATATAAAATATGTTTCGCGGCATTTAATTGAAACTCAAATTGATTATGTGAAATTTTTTAATATTGTTGTTGTTACCTGTGACTTTATTGGAACTCAACCTATAAAAATTTGGCCACTTACAGTAAAAACAAAAAGAGCATATAAACAAATCTAAATAGCAAAGGGAAAAAGACCGGATATTCTTAACAAAAACAACCAAAAGACTTTAAAAACAGTTAAAAACCAATTAAAAAGTTCTAAGAATAAAAATTTAAAACGCTAGAAGGACCATTATAAAAGTCCATGGGATCAGGACATGTTTTCTCTGACCCTCCAGTAAAGTATACAATCACCAGTCCCAAGCAAATAAGTAGATGGGTCTTATTCATTTTCTCTGTCTTACATAAAACACATATATCAAAGTTCACAGTCCTTATTTTGGCCAGATGTTCGGCTAGGCAGTCGCGTACAGTTCTTGATCTAAAATTGGCAACAGTCTCTTTGCCAGTTTTTCCAGTCCTCTCCTATTGTCTCCCAGACTTTTCCTTTGGTGTTAGATAAAAATTTACTAATATACGATGACTTAATTTTTTTGTCCGATATAGTTCTCCTAAATGAGTCAAGAGGGATAGAATACTGTCTAGAAACTTCTTCTGCACCTTTTAAATATAGATATTTTTTAATTGCACGCATATTAAAATTTTCTTGTGAGGCAATAAATGAAAAACTCAAAGTCTGGAACTTGCCTTAACAAATTTGTCTTCTTAATTTATCAGAACGACATTCTGTGTGATATGGTTTCTCCAGAAGTAAATGCCGAATCCAGAGAAAAACTCAATTGAGAAACCTACCACAGGAAAGCCACCAACTCCGAGAAGAAACATCAATACATAAAATTACCAATAATTTCGTGAACATCATAAATTAACGATTAAAAAGAACTAACTGAGAACATCAAACATTCCAAAAAAAAAAATCCAATTCATTCAATTCTTGGTAAAATATCAAAACTTGATCTCGAAGCAGGAAAAAAAAAAAATTTATAAAGCCGCTGCACTTCAAATCCTGCAAAAAATCAAATTATCTCAGAAAAATGTTAACCTCTTTAAATTAGGAGAAAAAGTCTAGCCTCCCAGATTTTCGGAAAACAAATCCCTTCAATAAATAAATATATCCAACAAATTAGTAATAACTTATAGAGCAGGTTTTTATATTTCAAAGCAACTAACTGAAATAAAAACACTAGAATACCAAATTATTAATACATACATAACTACAATTTAAATTCATAATTTCTGCAAAAGTCAGGAAACATGTAATAAGCCTAAGCTCTTCTTTTTAATTATAATCCTTTTTACATATTATAATATAAATAGCTTATAACATCAATGTATGAAATAAAAAGTATAATAAGATCCATCAGGAAATAAACAGTGTGTCCATTCCTATATATATCATGTTTATATATATTATTAAGTCACCATCATCATCATTGGTGCTACAGTCATCATTGGGCCTGACCTCCTTCCAAGATTTTTGCCGTTCCACATTACTAGTCGCCTTTTGTTTCCAGTTGGTAACACTGAATGTCTTCAAATCCTCCTCAACTTGATCTTCCCATCTTATACGTGATCTTCCTCTCGGTCTCGATCCGCTGGTGTTTTCCTTAAGGAGTCTTGTTGTTCTCTTTAACTCCAATCTCTCAGAACCCAACCATTGAATTCTCCTTTTCCTTATCTCAATGACAATATCTAATTCCTTATAACAATCACATGTTTCTTTATTTGTTCTAATTCCTCATTCGCCATTTTCCTATATTGCTCCAAAAATCTTTCTTTCCCTTACTCCCAATAATTCTTCATCACACTTTCTCATTGTCCATGTCTCAGAGTCATACAAAACAATTGGTTTGATAATGGCTCTGTATACAAAAATATTTAACTTTTTGGTAAGATCATCTGAACAGCTGCTTTTGTAGTGCATAATGGCAGAGATTAACTGCTACTATTCGTGCTCTAATTTCAAGATACATTTCATTTTGATCATTAAATTGAGATGATATTAGGTGCTTCGTGTATTTTTCATAGGCTCTTGATGTGAAGTAAAAGGAAAAATATCTTGAGAATTATGTTGCCTTTTCAAAAAGTAAATGATTCTGATTTCATTCTAATGTGATACAGCACGCGTTCATAGAGCTGATTTTTGATTGGCCAACCGAATTTTTATACCTAAACCCTAGAGCATGTCTGGGGCACTCATGAGAGGTTAATTGCAATTCTCCTTCCACCTCCAAAAACCATCCAAGACATTTTGTTGGAGAAGTAATACCGACTTCCCAGGGACTCATTAATTGCCTAATCTCCAGTATGAACTCACGTTGTTAAGTATAACAGTATGAGGGTACTATATCCAAATACACATGTGTGTATACCATAACTTTTTTTTTCTTTATATTGACTTTTATATATACCTAATTTCATTAAAATCTATCAATAGTTCTACAGATAATCGTTAAAGTAAAAATTCTCTAGTTTTTGAAAGCTAGTGTAGATAATGAAAATGATGAGTCGTACGTGAGTAGTAGGTGTGAGTTTCCAGGAGACGGAAGTACGGCATCAGAAAAGCGCGTAACCGAAAGTGACAAGAAGTCATCGTGTTAGAGATGGTGCTTTTGTAGATAAAGGGGTCCCCCCCTAGAAACTTTTTCTCCGGTGGCAACGTCGGAATGTTGTATTATAGAAGAGGGGTTTTAGAGAGATAGGAAATTCCCAAATCGTGATGACTGTACTGATAAGATGAGCAGAATATGAAACTATTTTAATATGATTTCTTCTTAATTTTTTTAAATAGAATATTTTATAAAATGTGTTTAGTAAAAGAATTTATTTATTTTTATTAAATTTGATTATTTTTAATTTTTTTTATTGGTTATTTTACAAATTTATATTATTGCAAAATAATTGTTTTCTATATGCAAAATTTATTTGGTGAAGAAATGTAGTTTTTTTTTTTTTTTTTTTTTTTTTTTTTTTTTTTTTTTTTTATTTCAATTTGATTAAAAAATTTCTTTTTATTACTTTTTAGAAAACTTTTTTTATAAAGGAATTTATTTTTTTATTGTTGCTTCTTTCAAATTTATTTTATTTTACAAAACTTATTTTCTTCGTAAAAGAATATATTTTTATTATTAATTTTTTTTTTTTTTTTTTTTTTTTTTTTTTTTGCAAAATTAATTTTGCTTTTTTTATACATTTTTAATTTTTAATTCCATTTTTTTTTATTTCGATTGCATTTGTTATATTTTTACAAAATTTATTTTTGTAAAAGGGCTTTATTTATTTTTTTAATTTATAATTTTTTCCCTAGTTACTACATTTTTGAATGAATTAATTTTCCAGACGATGTATTTATTTTGTTCATCTCAACTATGGGGAAAACGCAATAAAAATAAAATATACAAACTATTATCGGGTTTATATAATATTATATACAATTGTGCAATATTTTTTAATTTCACAGTATTTAAAAATGTAATTAAAAGTAATTAAGATGAAAATTTGTAAAAGGTATATTACCTCACATAATGATATTTCCAAACATAGGAATATTTTCAAAGAAAAAAACTATTCATTTATTTCTGAATTATCAAGTTTTATAACTTTATCACATTTTTGCAATTTTTATCCATATTTTAAAGAATTATTAAAAAATAGCTAAAGTTGATATTTTTACGTGAAATTCAAAGATTTTAAGTATATTTAACAAAACACTGGTAAATTCAACACACAAATAAGCATAATAATATATTTACAACATTTTTTAAAGTAATATTTCTATTTCAATATTTTTATTAGCTTTTTTTCTCAGAATGAATTTTTATGCTTTTTGTTTTCACGTGAAACAGCATAACACAAACAAGTTTGATTCAAATACTACAAAATTTGGTATAAATATTTTTTAATAAAAGTTTACAGGGAATAGACCCAATGAAATGACTCTATCTCTACATATATACTTTATATTTTAAAAGTTACACTTGGAACTACATACACATTTGGAAGAATTTTGTATCGACACCATTTAAACCCATACAAAATAATAAAGATATAAATTTACCAGAGGTCTATTCACTGTAGAATGTTAGTATAAACAAATACGAAGTTAAAATTAAAAAAATATTTGATTTTGAGTTATGTTTTGTAACAGTATCAATTTTTTAGCCGTTTTTACCCTAATTTTATCCTTATAAAAATTTTAAAAAATAATTATTATTCAAACAATAAATATGTATTCAATCCAAAGTTCATCATTTCCTCTAGTTCATTTAGATGTATTCAATCCAAAAATGTGTACAAAAAAAAAAAAAAGTATTTCAATTATTTAAAAAAAGATCCTCCGAAGGTGTTCGTGTACCTTAAAACATAGTTCGAATCCTTTGGTCTCATCTTTAAAGATAAAAAAATTATTTCAAATGAAAATATTCAAATAAAAGCACATTAAAAACAAATAAACCAACTTGTGAAATTTAGAATGTGGTTTAAAAAAATTTTCATAAGACAATCATTATTTTGTCTCTTGATGCCATATTTCATTAAATACGGTCAAGGTAAAATTTTAAACAGTAAAATCCACTTTAGGGTAAAATTATGAAATCTGTTATACAAATGAACTAACAAAATGAGTTCCACATTCATCAATGATTAAAGTTTCACAATACATATAATAAATGCAATTGCAAAAGAACACCAACAAACAAGTCAAATCACTTATCTGAATTAAATATCAAAACACCCTTTTATTTAGCTTTCTACGATTATTTTTATTTGTTTTTTATCATGTGCGGTAGAATAGCTTCATGCATGTGGGTGAACAGCCTGACACTTAACTGTGTTTCGTTAATTTTGTTATTCGATTTGCAATTTTCATATATAAAATTAAATATTCTCTTTCTGAGTAAAATTCTAGAGAGTCGAAATTCTTGTTTTCCCAGAAAACAATTGAGGGGAAAAGTCTTTTTGGGGAGGGTAGATAAACTGGTAAATAAATGTATATTTCAAATTTGTCAATTTCAGTAGTATTGAGGAATTAACTCTATTATCAAGTTTTTTTTTTTTAATTTCAAATTCCTCATGACTTAACAAGAGTTTGATATTTGATAATTTACTTGAAAGCAATAATAAAATTCACAACCTGTCTATGATAAACGTGATATAATTCTCTCGTGAAAGACCTAACGCATATTAACCGAAAAACACATTTGCTTTCTTTTTAAATTTATTT
This sequence comes from Caerostris extrusa, assembly GCA_021605095.1. Taxonomy (NCBI): domain Eukaryota; kingdom Metazoa; phylum Arthropoda; class Arachnida; order Araneae; family Araneidae; genus Caerostris; species Caerostris extrusa. The sequence continues at coordinate 9,131 of BPLR01011079.1, read as the reverse complement.
CCATAACAATTAGTTTATTTTCAGTCATTTTTTCAACAAAATAAATTTAAACCACTACTCATTTTAAAAACTATACTTTTTCAAAGATTTATCTTTTTGAATAAAACTAATATATTGTTTTATTTTTAACATGAACTACTTCTTGTGACAAATTTTAAACATAAATAATAATAAATGATGTGTTTGTTTTAATAAAATAACTAGAAGTTAACCAATTAAAAAATCACCCTAAATGAAATTTTATGTTATACCTCATTTCAACTAAAATTCATTATAAAATTTAATGTTTTTCCATAACAGAGAGTCATATTTTATAGTGAGCTTTGGATATTTACATCAAGATATATTGATTAATTTGTTTCATTAAATAGCCAGCTTATATTTAATGATGAATGTAATTTTTTTGTGTGTACTTTTAATAAAATACATCTTTTGAGTTTAATTTTTTAGGACATTTGGATATGAAATCATATTTTACTTCAAAAGAAGTTTTGGTTACATAAGACTACCTAAATGATAAATTTTCTTTAATTTAAAAAATGGATCAATTTGTCCGATATTTTAAAAATTGTTTTATTGCAACTTCACATTTTCATTCATTTATTGGCTTTAAAAATATAGCTAATAAGATAGAATTAAGAAAGAATTTAACATTTGCACTCTGTAAGATTTTACTACAATATTAATTATATCAAAACAAATTGTTTAAAATCAGTGACATTTATAATTAATATTGATTATGATATTTTTGATCCAGGTACATTAAAATGTTTATTTTTATGCAGGATTACATAAAAAATTTATAATATGATAGGACCTTTAATGATACGATGTATTACTACAGAATATTCACGATCTTAAAAATAATAAAAAAAAAACATTGTTATGGATTAATAATATGAAGCTAAATTGCTTGAAGATTTTAAATTTTCGATAACTGTTTTGTATACTCATTTATTATAAACTACAAACGTCATTTTTTAATTGAAATATACCTATACTATTATATTTTCTTTAGAATTTTCATGAAAAAACATTAGTAAAATAATATATATTAAACAAGAAATATCATTGCAATTTCCACAAATATTTTGTTGCAGTGAAATTTCAAACAAATTTTTTTTTTTATAATTAAATTTCTTAATTTATTGTAGAATGTAAAAATAAGTATTCACACCACGAAAATATTAAAAATATTTATTCAATGGTTAAAAATGTATGTATTTATTGCACACTAAGATTTTACTACAATATTAATTATATAAAACAAATTCTTTAAAAATCAGTGACATTTATAATTAATATTGATTATGATATTTTGATCCATGTATATTAAAATGTTTATTTTTATGCAGGATTACATAAAAATTTATAATATGATAATACATCAGATCATTAAAAGGTCTTAATTCCAGAATATTCAAGATCTCAAAATAATAAAAATTGTTTTTTAGAAAATAATATTATGAAGCATAATATCGTTTTAAATCTCTTGATGAAACTGTTCACTTTATTTATTATTATAAACCACAAATGTCATGTTTTAATTGAAATATACCTCATACTATTACATTTTTCTTAATAAATTTTATAAAAACTTTGCAAGTGTATTTTCATATTAAACAAATATCGCCGCAATGTTCCACAAAACCTTTTGCAGCACTGAAAATTAAAAAAAAGTTTTGTTTTAATTAACATTCCTTAAAAATAAACATCTTCAATATTTATATAAAAGACAAAAAATGAATTACACCATATATTATAAAAGTTATATAAATTAGCAATGGTATTTAAAATTTAAAAAAATATATGAAAATTGAAAACAAAACAATTATCTTAAAATTATAAAACCGCTCATGCAAACTGTATGTAAGAAATATTCCTTACAAGTCATTCACAAAATTTAACACTTGGACATAAAAATGCAATTGTCAAAAACAAAATTGTAATTTTTTTGTATATAAATTAATTATCAAAATTCTCTTTATTTGTAGAACACTTCACTTCCTCTTCCGAAATGTGCGCATGTGGCTTGTTAAATGGTCACCTTTGTGTGAGAAACCTTTCCACATCAGCTTTCCGCATGGGTGTGGTTTCTCTTCCGTATGCATTTGATAATGTTCGCATTAAAAGCTCCCTTTAAAAAGATTTATCACAAAGTTTGCAAATTTGTGTTTTTTCTTTGAATGAATCATATAGATGCATCTCTTCAAATTACCCCTTTATAAATTCTCTGTCAGGTAAATTTCAATAATCAAATGGTTTTCATCTTAACGCAAATGATTTTCTAAACAGCTCCTTTCTGAAAATGCTTCATGCAAACTTCACACTCAAAAGGCCTTTCCTTGGTAGCGGCCCTGCAATGGATATGTAAACTACTCTCTTGATGTCTAAATTTTCTTTTGCAAAATTTGCATTCATGTGGTATTTCTTTTGTGTGTGTAAGAAAATGGACCTTCATTTGCACTTTCTGAGCAAACCTTTTTTCGCAAATTTCACACGCGTAATTTTTCTCTCCAGAATGCAAAAATGAATGTTTCTTTAAATTTCCTTTGTTGTTAAACGCCTTTTGGCAAATGTCACAAACATACGGTTTAAGATCTGCGTGAATAATCACATGCCGGGATAAATATCTTTTCTGTTGGAACACTTTACCGCAAGTCTTACACTGATAATTCTTTTGTTTAACATTAATGCAGGATGCTGACATGGTTTAAGGCTTTATAAGAAATAATATAAAAGGCCAATGTTAAAAACTGTCTTCAAGCTTCAATTGAGCCTGATCTGCGCTAATCTGTATGTTGATTATTTCAGCTGTTGTCCAAATGAAGATCCTTATATTCTACTGAAAAAGTAGATAATAAGAATGAATAATTTTTGACACATTTTTTAAATAATTAACAGTACATTTTATTTATTCGTTATTAAATAAGTAAAATATCTATTACTAAAATTATTCATTAAACAAAGTCCTTTAAAACCATCTAATATATAAAAACTCTCGCTAGTTAATATTCTAAAATATTTAAAATTATTTAGTTTTTTCAACAAAACAAGCAACTGTTCTTATTTAAATTAGTTTTCTATAAATACTGAAATAGACGATATAATAAAAAAAAAAGACTAATAATTTGTATATGTTACTTTCTAACGTTAATCATTTTTTCGAAAATTATACTTATAGTGCCGAATTGTTTTACTAATTTTTTATTCATTACAAAATTTTTCATTTTGAATTACTGTCATTTCATTATGCGGTAAGCCAATAGCATGATGCTAAACAGTTATTCATTTTAGTCAAAACCAAAATATTACTCAACCCCCCTATAGCAAATTAAAGTAATTCGCTGATAGCACTAAAATGCCCCAATACATCAAAACATTCTTGATATTGATCAAACATTCTTAATATAAGTCACAAATACGCGCTGTGGGAGCTCTCCGAGCTGTTTTAAGCGTGTTTTAGCGTTTTTGAGTAAATTGCGACCGATTCGGCTGCAATTTGGTACATAGGTGCGTCGGATGAATACATTGCGATCGGCTATCTGCGTTTTTGCGTGCGACCTCAATTTGTCGCGTTATGGCCAGATTCAGGTGCGAATTTGGCCAAAAACTGCATTTGGCCGAAACACAAAAAGTTGCATAGGAATAATTTATTTGTCGCTTCCAGAGGATGTAATACAACGCCACGAATCTATAGGCACCAACCGCGTGTCTGTGAGAAATTATTTGTAGAAGTTATGGGCATGCGTTCGCCTAGTCCGGATCGCGCATTTCCCCACATACCCCTTGCCCATATGGGGAGAAATTAACGTGCTAGGGCCACAATGTGGATGTCGTTCAATAGCGTTTCACGCCCCTAAGTGACCCCCCGTTTAAGTCACAAAAATAATTGCCCTAGCAAATTTATTTCGGTAGATATTCGCAAGTATGCGTTTAAGTCACAAATCGACGCTGGGGGCTCTGCGAGCTGTTTTAAGCGTGTTTTAGCGTTTTTGAGAGTAAATTGCGACCGATTTGGCTGCAATTTGGTACATAGGTGCGTCGGATGAATACATTGCGATCGGCTATCTGCGTTTTTGCGTGCGACCTCAATTTGCCGCGTTATGGCCAGATTCAGGTGCGAATTTGGCCAAAAACTGCATTTGGCCGAAACACAAAAAGTTGCATAGGAATAATTTATTTGTCGCTTCCAGAGGATGTAATACAACGCCACGAATCTATAGGCACCAACCGCGTGTCTGTGAGAAATTATTTGTAGAAGTTATGGGCATGCGTTCGCCTAGTCCCGATCGCGCAAGTGCCGATATACAACGTGCCCATATGGGGAGAAATTAACGTGCTAGGGCCACAATGTGGATGTCGTTCAATAGCGTTTCACGCCCGTAAGTGACCCCCTTAAAAGAATTGCCCTAGCAAATTTATTTCGGTAGATATTCGCAAGTATGCGTTTAAGTCACAAATACGCGCTGTGGGAGCTCTCCGAGCTGTTTTAAGCGTGTTTTAGCGTTTTTGAGAGTAAATTGCGACCGATTCGGCTGCAATTTGGTACATAGGTGCGTCGGATGAATACATTGCGATCGGCTATCTGCGTTTTTGCGTGCGACCTCAATTTGTCGCGTTATGGCCAGATTCAGGTGCGAATTTGGCCAAAAACTGCATTTGGCCGAAACACAAAAAGTTGCATAGGAATAATTTATTTGTCGCTTCCAGAGGATGTAATACAACGCCACGAATCTATAGGCACCAACCGCGTGTCTGTGAGAAATTATTTGTAGAAGTTATGGGCATGCGTTCGCCTAGTCCGGATCGCGCATTTCCCCACATACCCCTTGCCCATATGGGGAGAAATTAACGTGCTAGGGCCACAATGTGGATGTCGTTCAATAGCGTTTCACGCCCCTAAGTGACCCCCTTAAAATAATTGCCCTAGCAAATTTATTTCGGTAGATATTCGCAAGTATGCGTTTAAGTCACAAATCGACGCTCTGGGGGCTCTGCGAGCTGTTTTAAGCGTGTTTTAGCGTTTTTGAGAGTAAATTGCGACCGATTTGGCTGCAATTTGGTACATAGGTGCGTCGGATGAATACATTGCGATCGGCTATCTGCGTTTTTGCGTGCGACCTCAATTTGTCGCGTTATGGCCAGATTCAGGTGCGAATTTGGCCAAAAACTGCATTTGGCCGAAACACAAAAAGTTGCATAGGAATAATTTATTTGTCGCTTCCAGAGGATGTAATACAACGCCACGAATCTATAGGCACCAACCGCGTGTCTGTGAGAAATTATTTGTAGAAGTTATGGGCATGCGTTCGCCTAGTCCGGATCGCGCATTTCCCCACATACCCCTTGCCCATATGGGGAGAAATTAACGTGCTAGGGCCACAATGTGGATGTCGTTCAATAGCGTTTCACGCCCCTAAGTGACCCCCTTAAAATAATTGCCCTAAAAATTTATTTCGGTAGATATTCGCAAGTATGCGTTTAAGTCACAAATCGACGCTCTGGGGGCTCTGCGAGCTGTTTTAAGCGTGTTTTAGCGTTTTTGAGAGTAAATTGCGACCGATTTGGCTGCAATTTGGTACATAGGTGCGTCGGATGAATACATTGCGATCGGCTATCTGCGTTTTTGCGTGCGACCTCAATTTGCCGCGTTATGGCCAGATTCAGGTGCGAATTTGGCCAAAAACTGCATTTGGCCGAAACACAAAAAGTTGCATAGGAATAATTTATTTGTCGCTTCCAGAGGATGTAATACAACGCCACGAATCTATAGGCACCAACCGCGTGTCTGTGAGAAATTATTTGTAGAAGTTATGGGCATGCGTTCGCCTAGTCCCGATCGCGCAAGTGCCGATATACAACGTGCCCATATGGGGAGAAATTAACGTGCTAGGGCCACAATGTGGATGTCGTTCAATAGCGTTTCACGCCCGTAAGTGACCCCCTTAAAAGAATTGCCCTAGCAAATTTATTTCGGTAGATATTCGCAAGTATGCGTTTAAGTCACAAATACGCGCTGTGGGAGCTCTCCGAGCTGTTTTAAGCGTGTTTTAGCGTTTTTGAGAGTAAATTGCGACCGATTCGGCTGCAATTTGGTACATAGGTGCGTCGGATGAATACATTGCGATCGGCTATCTGCGTTTTTGCGTGCGACCTCAATTTGTCGCGTTATGGCCAGATTCAGGTGCGAATTTGGCCAAAAACTGCATTTGGCCGAAACACAAAAAGTTGCATAGGAATAATTTATTTGTCGCTTCCAGAGGATGTAATACAACGCCACGAATCTATAGGCACCAACCGCGTGTCTGTGAGAAATTATTTGTAGAAGTTATGGGCATGCGTTCGCCTAGTCCGGATCGCGCATTTCCCCACATACCCCTTGCCCATATGGGGAGAAATTAACGTGCTAGGGCCACAATGTGGATGTCGTTCAATAGCGTTTCACGCCCCTAAGTGACCCCCTTAAAATAATTGCCCTAGCAAATTTATTTCGGTAGATATTCGCAAGTATGCGTTTAAGTCACAAATCGACGCTCTGGGGGCTCTGCGAGCTGTTTTAAGCGTGTTTTAGCGTTTTTGAGAGTAAATTGCGACCGATTTGGCTGCAATTTGGTACATAGGTGCGTCGGATGAATACATTGCGATCGGCTATCTGCGTTTTTGCGTGCGACCTCAATTTGTCGCGTTATGGCCAGATTCAGGTGCGAATTTGGCCAAAAACTGCATTTGGCCGAAACACAAAAAGTTGCATAGGAATAATTTATTTGTCGCTTCCAGAGGATGTAATACAACGCCACGAATCTATAGGCACCAACCGCGTGTCTGTGAGAAATTATTTGTAGAAGTTATGGGCATGCGTTCGCCTAGTCCCGATCGCGCAAGTGCCGATATACAACGTGCCCATATGGGGAGAAATTAACGTGCTAGGGCCACAATGTGGATGTCGTTCAATAGGTTTCACGCCCGTAAGTGACCCCCTTAAAAGAATTGCCCTAGCAAATTTATTTCGGTAGATATTCGCAAGTATGCGTTTAAGTCACAAATACGCGCTGTGGGAGCTCTCCGAGCTGTTTTAAGCGTGTTTTAGCGTTTTTGAGAGTAAATTGCGACCGATTCGGCTGCAATTTGGTACATAGGTGCGTCGGATGAATACATTGCGATCGGCTATCTGCGTTTTTGCGTGCGACCTCAATTTGTCGCGTTATGGCCAGATTCAGGTGCGAATTTGGCCAAAAACTGCATTTGGCCGAAACACAAAAAGTTGCATAGGAATAATTTATTTGTCGCTTCCAGAGGATGTAATACAACGCCACGAATCTATAGGCACCAACCGCGTGTCTGTGAGAAATTATTTGTAGAAGTTATGGGCATGCGTTCGCCTAGTCCGGATCGCGCATTTCCCCACATACCCCTTGCCCATATGGGGAGAAATTAACGTGCTAGGGCCACAATGTGGATGTCGTTCAATAGCGTTTCACGCCCCTAAGTGACCCCCTTAAAATAATTGCCCTAGCAAATTTATTTCGGTAGATATTCGCAAGTATGCGTTTAAGTCACAAATCGACGCTCTGGGGGCTCTGCGAGCTGTTTTAAGCGTGTTTTAGCGTTTTTGAGAGTAAATTGCGACCGATTTGGCTGCAATTTGGTACATAGGTGCGTCGGATGAATACATTGCGATCGGCTATCTGCGTTTTTGCGTGCGACCTCAATTTGCCGCGTTATGGCCAGATTCAGGTGCGAATTTGGCCAAAAACTGCATTTGGCCGAAACACAAAAAGTTGCATAGGAATAATTTATTTGTCGCTTCCAGAGGATGTAATACAACGCCACGAATCTATAGGCACCAACCGCGTGTCTGTGAGAAATTATTTGTAGAAGTTATGGGCATGCGTTCGCCTAGTCCCGATCGCGCAAGTGCCGATATACAACGTGCCCATATGGGGAGAAATTAACGCTAGGGCCACAATGTGGATGTCGTTCAATAGCGTTTCACGCCCGTAAGTGACCCCCTTAAAAGAATTGCCCTAGCAAATTTATTTCGGTAGATATTCGCAAGTATGCGTTTAAGTCACAAATACGCGCTGTGGGAGCTCTCCGAGCTGTTTTAAGCGTGTTTTAGCGTTTTTGAGAGTAAATTGCGACCGATTCGGCTGCAATTTGGTACATAGGTGCGTCGGATGAATACATTGCGATCGGCTATCTGCGTTTTTGCGTGCGACCTCAATTTGTCGCGTTATGGCCAGATTCAGGTGCGAATTTGGCCAAAAACTGCATTTGGCCGAAACACAAAAAGTTGCATAGGAATAATTTATTTGTCGCTTCCAGAGGATGTAATACAACGCCACGAATCTATAGGCACCAACCGCGTGTCTGTGAGAAATTATTTGTAGAAGTTATGGGCATGCGTTCGCCTAGTCCGGATCGCGCATTTCCCCACATACCCCTTGCCCATATGGGGAGAAATTAACGTGCTAGGGCCACAATGTGGATGTCGTTCAATAGCGTTTCACGCCCCTAAGTGACCCCCTTAAAATAATTGCCCTAGCAAATTTATTTCGGTAGATATTCGCAAGTATGCGTTTAAGTCACAAATCGACGCTCTGGGGGCTCTGCGAGCTGTTTTAAGCGTGTTTTAGCGTTTTTGAGAGTAAATTGCGACCGATTTGGCTGCAATTTGGTACATAGGTGCGTCGGATGAATACATTGCGATCGGCTATCTGCGTTTTTGCGTGCGACCTCAATTTGCCGCGTTATGGCCAGATTCAGGTGCGAATTTGGCCAAAAACTGCATTTGGCCGAAACAAAAAAAGTTGCATAGGAATAATTTATTTGTCGCTTCCAGAGGATGTAATACAACGCCACGAATCTATAGGCACCAACCGCGTGTCTGTGAGAAATTATTTGTAGAAGTTATGGGCATGCGTTCGCCTAGTCCGGATCGCGCATTTCCCCCCTTGCCCATATGGGGAGAAATTAACGTGCTAGGGCCACAATGTGGATGTCGTTCAATAGCGTTTCACGCCCCTAAGTGACCCCCTTAAAATAATTGCCCTAGCAAATTTATTTCGGTAGATATTCGCAAGTATGCGTTTAAGTCACAAATCGACGCTCTGGGGGCTCTGCGAGCT
>BPLR01011078.1:0-18703 GCA_021605095.1 Caerostris extrusa | reverse complement strand
TGAAACATTCCCCACAGTTAAAGGAAAAAAAAGCTTAGTATCATTTCTTATTCATCTTTTCATAAACTCAACTCTACGTACCCGGTCGCTAAAACCAAATCAATTACGAGAAAATCAGCAAATAAAAGAAAAGTGTTACATAGGCATAAGTACAACATTGGAAGTTCAGAGCAAAACTAAAAAGCCCTTCTTCTTCTTGCAGAAGATTATTTATCACTGTCCTTTATCACTTTCTTCCTATAAATGTAAGGATCATTAGATCTACCATGATGATATTTTTAGCCAAAACTTTGGAAGCTTTCTCCACACTTGACAATGGGTTTTATCTGGGTTCCCTTATCTGGACTAAAGATCGAATCAGATTGAAAAGGAGCCCATTTACTGCAGGCTTCACTAGAAAAACAAATCAAAAAAAACATAATATTATTAATGAATATAAAATTTCCTGATTTAATGTTCAGAAATAAAGAAACAAGTAAGAAAGTGTTTTAGAAAATTCATATGTAGCATACTCTTTTTGCTCAGTTATAAATATATTTTATATTTCATTTCTTTTAGATTTATTAAAAAGGAAATATATCTATACATTTCTCAATATTCTGTCTATATTTTGTTGAAAGAGAAAAATAAAATCCAAGCTGGGAACGTTTGATATTAGAGTTTTTGCATAATGTTTTTATCGTCCGATATTTTTTTCCTAGCGCGCATGCTCTTAGGAATAGCTCAGTAGTACAGTATTACAGAATATGCATGCGCAATAGGTCAATGTTTCCAATGAGCATGTGCGCTAGGAAGAAAAAATATCGGACGATAAAAAAAAAACGTTATTTAAAAAACTCTCTATTAAGCATTTTTACGTTACGTACTTAGTTTGAAATCTATTGCTATACCCCCTGAGGAAGTCGCCAATCTTGCAACCCTCAATATTTTCGCCAAGGTCTTTAGGGTTAATATACTGCAATTAGAGAATTCCGTACTTCTTCTTTTTCGGACAAGATAATGACATTTTATTGCTACTTTGATATTTATTTTGCAGAATTTTTATTTACAGTAAATAAGAACAAAAATATACATTTTAAATAATTATTCCAATAAATTATTGATTATGAGATTATTTTTATAGCGTAGGTCGGCTACTGATGCAGAATATAAACTTTTATGAAGTTGCCACTCATGAAAATAGAAAACAAATAGCTAAAACGATTTTTACTTTATTAATAACTTATGTTTGATTATCAAATAATTATTTTCTTTTAACACTGTTGACATATTTACGGTTTTGTAACAACCGTTATTTGATTCATGCAAACAAATGTTATTTTTATTAGAACGTTATTTCACGACGAAAATGCATCTGGAACGCATTAAATTTTTTTGCTGTTCTGTGATGTTTCTTTTAAAAGCTTGTTAATATAGTTAAGACAACAACCGTGGCAACCGTTATTTCAATTCGTGCGGAAAAATGTTACTTTTAATTTTAGAACGTCAGTTCACGGAAGAAAAAGGTCGCTAAAACGTATTAATTTTTTCTGTGGTTTTCTTGTTTTTTTTTAATCATTCTATGGAAGGACAGGTTTTAGTAAGGCAATCAAAAAAATTTCGCCTCTAACAATGGATATACTAGAATAAAATGTAAGTTATCCCTCGTTTCCTCTACTTTCTTTTTATTACTAGTGTTTTATCATTCGAATTCAGTTTCGTAAATAACATGAAATATTTTCTGACAAAATAGAAAAAAAAAATTGGCATGTTAGCGAATTGGAGTAATTTTATCGCAATAGCGATTATTGTCGTTGTTAAAAGGATCGACGACGACATTTTTCACACAATAATTTTAGTTAAAACGATAAAATTTGACATAAAAACAATTTAGGAATAAAATTTTTGGGGAAAAAGTGATATATTTTGGCGTTAAGGATTTAACATTTGGCCTAAAAGCAAAACATTAAAAATCACCAAAATAATGGTAAAATTTTGGTATAATATAATTAGCGAACGATAACAAGCGATATAATTAGGCTTAAAAAGCAATTTAGGCTTAAATTTTGGGAATAATAGTGGCTTTAAAACAATAATATTTGGAGAAAAACATTTTAAAAGATTAAAATTTGGCGATGAAGCAATAATTTTTTGGCATAAAAGCTATTTAAGCCATTTTGACTTAAAAAGTATTTCAGAAATAAATTTTTGGCGAGATAGTGATAATATTTGACGCTAAAGCGATAAAATTTGCTTAAAAGCAGTTTAAATAATAAAAAAAATGATGCAATAGCTGTTTGGTTGTTTGGTTGCTTATGTTGGCGCAATAACGAGTTTTGGCGTTTTACAACGACACCGAACTTCGGCAGCCAATTTGTTTGTTTACTGGCATTCTAGTGACGGTTTTTACCATACTATCTTTTTACCTCGAAAACTAACCGCGTTATTCATTATTATGTTTACTTGGTGATTTTGCAAACTGGTGATCTATTTGGTACAAAAGATGCAGGATTCTAGATTTTTACCCGTACTTAATTTATCTTAATTGAAGTTTCTTTTAACTAATATTGTTTTACTTTAAAATAGTCCATTGACAAATTGGTCAAATCTCAAAATAGGAGTCGTTGGGGCTTGGCGACTATTTTGTAGTGCCAATTGGTACTGTTTGCAAATCACTATACCTATAATCGCAATTGGTTACTCGGAGCACTTTGTGAAAATATTTTTGACGCCAAATCCCAACGACCCCTATTCTGTGATTTTACCAACAAATGTTTTTGGGCATGGTAAATTTAAAGTCAATCATTATAAATAGAAAAAAATGAGTCATGTACGTGAAATATATGTATTTTTTAATAGTTAACTTCAAGTTTTAATTATTTATTAATATTAAGTGACATATTATTGTTTAATGTTATTGTTTTACTTGAGATTTTCAACAAAAAATATTCTAATACAAATACAGCAATAAATTTGACAATGAAACAATCGAAATGGAAAAATTAAATAAAAAATATCTTTTTTTTATATTTAACAACAATGTTTGTAGTAATGCAAAAAGCTTGCAAAAAATAAAATTTAAATTTATGTGTTCTGAATATTGTAGTTTCTTTTAATAATGATGCATAGTGGAGATTTTATATTTTTGAACAACATGGGTATTGTAACTGGTTTTTATATGTCAGAACTTTTAATTTACATGAAAGGATGAAAAGATGCTACTTTGGCATTGGAATAAGCAAAAAAGGGGCATATATAATGTTTTCGCCTCACATATTCAGCATATTTTGGAATAATTGTACATTTGTAGAGCTAGAGATTTCTATATTTTAAATATTGGATGTTGAGAAAATTAAACCAAGGCAATAACTATATAGGCAATGAATGCACTCTATACACATTATTTTTGTTTTGCCAAGTTGCTGACTGCCCCCTTTAACCAATATAAGCAGAAGAATTAGCCAAATTGGAAAATAGGGGAGAGGGGCATTGAGACTTTTCGTCTTTTTCGTCGCGCAACTGAGTTATAAATCGCCAAATGTGGTAACCTGAGTTTCTTATAATGTTTACAATTCATTTCACAAAACAGTTACGAACCTTTACTTGGCAAACTTTGGTGAAAAAAAATATTTGACTCAAATTACAACAGCCACTGTTCTACGATTTTACCGAAGAATTTTCGGTTAGTTCCACTACTGTTTTCGGGCTGAACATCCTTTGCTTCAGGCCTACAGCACTATAAAGATAATTTAATTTTCAAAGAATTAAAAAGGAAATCATGAAAGTAAGAATGGTAGATTTCAGTTGATGTTTATTCATGTTTACGAGTTTAGGAACGTTGATTATCATTTAAGGTGTATTTAGCAGACTTAGACTTTTTAGGATTCATTTGGGATTTTTATTCGTAGGTTTTAATTTATTCTCAAACAATTCTTGGAAAAATTCTAATCATTATATCTGTTCTAAAATTTGAAAGCTAACAATATTAGTTCAATTTTTACAATATAGCATACCATAATATGCATTTATGTATTTTTTAATTTAAATTTTAAAATTGAATAGTCAAATTTATTTTGGATTTAAATTTCTTAATCATTTAAATTATTTAATTAAGTTTTGGATTAATAATTTAATTATTAAAATTTAAAAATATGAAGTATGAAAAATAAAATTCGAGTTTAAATATATTACAAATTCTTATAAATACTGTTTAAAATGTAAGAGGGAAATAATTATTTTAACACTTTTAAGTAAAATAAATTATCAAAAAAAAAAAAAATTTATTAAAATTGAATATGACAAAAAGTATGATGAACGAAATGATAAAAGTGGTTCTCTGTTTCATAATGTACATAATTTTGAAAATAATTATTTTCAAAATGACCTATCATTCATCATATAATAGTCTCCATATTCTTTTTAAAAATGAAAATAGAGGATTTATACGTCAAATTTATGATACATTGATAAGTCATCAAATTTTTTTCACAATTATTACTTTTATCAATAAACGCCGAAGAAGATTCCGTTATGTACAACATCCGAAATAAGCCTTCCCAAATTTGATGGGCTTTTTTTTTTTCGAAAACATTAACTTTTATTGACTTTTTAAGATAACTTTTTTTAAATGTATTGTATTTTTATAATCATATTCAATATTTTGAGATTTATCACCAATTAAAATATAATTTTTTTTCCTTCACAGAATATCCTGGAAAAAATTCAATCCATGCGCTCGTCAGTTGATTTCCGCTGGAAAAGCTTATCTGAAGTCTCTTCATGGTAAGTAAGAAATGCTTTAGGTAAAATCTCAGAATAGGGGCCGTTGGGATTTGGCGTCAAAAATTCTTTCACCAAAGTGTGCCAAGTAACGGGTTGCTATTGTAAGTGTTGTGAACTGCAAATAGTATAAGAAAATCCTTGTTGTCACATTTAGCTATTTATCACCCTGTTGCCTTCGCCAAAAAGTCCTCAAATCTCAACGGCCCTTATTTTGCAATTTGACCATGCTTTAAACGAATTACATTTTACATCGTTAATGAAACGTTTAAATGCCATTAAACAGAAAAATATTTTTAATAAATTTTATGATAAAATTTATTAAAAATATTTATTAAATTATTTATTAATTTATTTATTAATTTATTAAAAAAATCTATATGAAAATGATAACCATTTACCACTATGATATCCATTGTTTTGTCCTTTGTGACAAGCACTTTACTGTGGACAATTTTTTAAACCGTGCTGATCTGTACTGGTCTTCTAGAAGGAAACTCTGATTTTCAGACTTTTCTTGGGTGTAAGAAAAAAAAAATCCATTTGCCAATGAATCTTCAATTCTTGCATATTATGCTAAATGCAATTATATACAGTAAATATGTTGAAATTTCTTCGCACGATATTTTTAAAAATAGGTAATTGGTGATTAGTCAGATTCACTGAAAATATAATTTGTAATGTTGGAATTTATTTCAATAAAGTAATATTTTCTCGTAAATATTATATTTATCGTATGTTATATTAAAGACAAGTGTATATTTATATTTCTCGAGTTCTTTTTCGGCTAAATAATACAGCCATTTATTTATCAACAGATGAGAAAAAACCAGATATTAGCTGATTTTAAGGAAAACTGCATTTTCGTATTCTTAGATTGAAAAGGGAAATTTGTGGATTTATCTTATTTGTTAATAAATTTAAAAATGTTTAACCTACTTTAATATAACTTCATACTAACGGGTAGACATGAATATAAAAACCTTGTGAAGCAAACATCAGGATCAACAACGGTTTCCTCAAACGAGTCATCGAGATAATCACGTGTTGTTTACTTTCTAATATAAGTAAAGAAAAAAACTGCTGAAAACATTTTTGTTCCTATATCTAACAAAACAGTTCAAAAATTCAAGCCTATCACTTTTATTTCATTGAGTTACCTTTACTGTAACTATAACTGTATCATTCCATCTTAAATGTAAGTGGTTTTAATATCCACTTTAACAGTTTAAATTAACATGCAATATTGTTGCTTTTAAGATTCGTTTGGGGACCTGAATGGCCGACTGGCTAGTGCTCTGGCCCTCAGGTGCCACAGGTTTCGGGTGAGAGTCCCGGCGGTTCCATGGATGTTTGTAGTGGTTCGGAATCCACTTTAAGCCATAGGTCCCGGCCTCATATGACTGTAGATAGTCACAGAGCAAGGTCAAATTCTACATACGAGTGCTCCATCACAACAGAAGTTGCCCCTCTTTCCCTTCAGGCCTGAGTTCATATGGATTCGTAGGCTTGGTCTAGATGTCTTCTAAGGGTTCTGTCAACGATGAATTAACATTGATAAAAGGATTTCATTTTAATACAGCTTTGTTGTTTTTCTTATTCCACTTGGTAGACAGCAATATCTAGACCATGTCCATGAACCTTGTGTGGTCTCATGTAAGAAGAGGCAGCCTCCGTTGGGATGGAGCACTTTAAGTCTGACTTGGCTCCGTGGGCTGACTTTTAAATGGGCAGGAGTGTTAGCCCCACAGTCTTAATAGACCGGGATATACAGCTTAAAGAGGATTCGAACTATTACAAACATCCATGTCACTGCTGAGACTCGAACCCAGAAACCTGTGGCACTGAGCGCCAGAGTGCTAGTCAGTCGGCCAGTGAGGCCTTGGGATTTGTATCATTCACTGGAGCACGAGAAAATGTAAACGAGTTGTTAATTGAGAATGAGTCAAGTTGCTAGAGGGCGTATAACCGTATCTAAAGAGAAATAAAACAGCTGAAAAGTAAAGTTATTTTATTTCCCCGATTTTTATTACAGACTTTTTTTTTTATGGAAAATTAATTTTTATCTTCCAGAAACAACAGATCCACAATTACTGCAATAAACAATTTCCCACTACAATTGCTAGATTAATTTTCTCTACTAAGACGTTCCTTTTCAACAAGCCCCCTCCTCACCCTCTTCCCATCCCCCTTCTTCGGAGACACTTTATCGAAGAATTCGAAAATACCGACAAGAATTTGCTGGCAAACTTTCCACCAAACAATGTTAACGTCAGGGACGCAGTCGTAAAAGTTTTATTAACCCAAACGTTTAAACGGGATCTTTCCCGACTTTTTTCGTTTTACGTGCCGTTAAAGCGATTGGGTGTACGCCCCCGCTTCCCTTTTAATAGGGTTCTTCCGTGAGAGCAGGGCACTTGGCGAGATCATGTTGGAAAATATTGGCTGGCTTGTAGCATGTTCAAACACCGGAGGTACTAAAATGTCCACTTGTTGAAATAATGATAGTCTTCTTTTAATTCTTTTACAACAGGATACTAGAGTAGGAAAAATGTAAAATCTTAAAAGAAATGTAATGTAATGATGTACATAATTTGCTTAAAACTGTAGCTGGAAAAATGTTACTCGAGATTATATTCTACTTGGAAAATATTCTTTTAGTAGTGCTCGAATTATTGGTTGTGCTGCATCTTTTATTGAACATTATTAGATGCGCATTATTCTTCAATACTGAATATGCAATTTGTTTCTTTAAATATGATTACAACTTCTCTCTTTTAAACAAATTATCATGTATTTCAAATGATACAGCAAATTGTAATTTATAATTTTAACGCAGTTATTCTTTACTTATATGTAACTTATTGGTTTTAAAATTGCTTTTTTAACTCATTGAATACGTCATTGTTGGTCAGCATTTGTGATTATAATTATTAAAGGTTTAGATGCCCGAATCGTGGCTCGGAGGCAACGTGCACCTCTGGTTAGTATTAGGGCTGAGGTCTATTAGGGCAATAGGCCCAATCCACTGGTGACTTTACTGTAGAACCTGTTACAAAAAACGTGGGGAATCGATGGTTTTTATGATGTCCAGCATCTTGCCTCATTATTAGGCCTAACAGGTGGACTGACAAGTTCGTAGGCTGACACATAGATGGCGCTACTAGTATTAAATCCATATGATTTTTAGTTAGCCCTAACCTTCAAAAGACACGTGTATAAATTTGACAGCTGTTGCACTATTAATATGTGAGTTATAGCATTTTTAGTGAAGCAACTTTTGTTAGTTTGAAAAATGGATAAAAAGGAATTTCGTGTGTTAATAAAGCATTGGTTTTGGACGGAAAAAAAAAATACTATTGAAGCCAAGGAGTCCAATCGACAGTCAGCCGAGTGGACTGCACGTGATGAGCAGACCCCAAAGCGTGGAAAGACGCAAAAGTCGACTGGCAAGGTTATGACATCAATATTTTGGAATACGCATGGTATTATATTCATTGACTATCTTAAAAAGAGAAAACCATAAACAGCGACTATTACGTAGCGTTATTGGAGCGTTTGAAAGAAGAAATCGCTGAAAAACGGCCTCATTTAAAGAAGAAGAAAGTGCTGTTTCATCAAGACAATGTACCGTGTCACAAATCAATGAAAATGATGGCAAAATTACATGAATTGGGCTTCAATTGCTTCCGCATCCACCGTATTCTCCAAATTTGGCCCCAGCGACTTTTTCCTGTTCTCAGACCTCAAGAGGATGCTCTCTGAATAGAAATTTCGCTCCGATGAAGAGGTAATCGCCGAAACTGAAGCCTATTTTGAGGCTAAAGACAAATCGTACTATGAAAATGGTATCGAAAAATTTTATGACCGCTATAATCGCTGTATCGCCCTCGAAGGCAACTATATTAAATAATAAAATCAAATTCTATAAAAAAAAAAAAAAAAGAATTTTTCTATGCTAGCCTACGAACATTTCAGCCCATCTGGTACCTGCTGGGAGGTTTCAGGGTTTGTTTCATACGGTATCGAATTGCGTGGAAGTTCCCTCTAAAAATCCTCCAGGAAAGCACTACTCTTCTTCTTCAGCTACACGAAGGCAAGTCAGATTTCTACCTACGGGTACTTCATCACAATAGAAACTGCCCATTTCTCTCCATCGATCCTCCATCCTACAGAACACTGCGGATTAAACACACAAAATTTTAGATAGGGATGATTTTAAGTGCAATGCACTTTCCCAGGATTTGCTCTGACTGCTTTATCTAGGATAAGGATTGGCCATATAAAGAGTTCAACATTCAATAGACATGTGAAGACTTTTTGCCTATTGCTACTGCTCAGCCATCGCTGCTCCTTCTCATAGCGACCTGATGGTCAATCGGCTAGCGCTCTGACCTTTGGTGCCACAATGCTTCAGATTCAATTCCTGGTGGTGGCATGGATGTTTGTTAGTGGTTCGGAATGCACATTAAACAGTAGGGTCCGGTCTGTTTAGCCCCCATGGGCACAAAATGACCGTAGATCGACAAACCAAACCAAACCTCCCTCTTATATCATTGATTGTATTGGCGCCTCTGTGGGGCAGCTGTTGAATAAGGGAGATATTGATTTTTTCATTTATTAAGGCAACATGGTGTTGTTTGTTGGCAACATGGTGGTTTAGGGGCCTAAACCAGGGAATAAGCAACAACATGTTCAGTTTTATTACATTTCTATAAGATAAGACATTTTAAAAATGATTCACAAAATTTATAAAATTCAAATAGCTTTTTTTTTTTTATAGTTAAAAATAAAAAGCTATTTGAATTTTATAATTTAATATTTATAATATTTTATAATCAAAATGGTAAATAAATAATGAAGTTAAAACTCAATTTTTTTTTTTGATCTGAAAATTAAAATATCATTTGAAATATTTATTTCAAAAGTTTTTAAACCAAAAAGTGTTAATTCATTTTATTTTCAAAGAAGTGTTTCTTAAATTTTATTCCAGTATGTTAATATTTAATTTAAATCTCATAAGCAATTCACATTTTTCCTTCAATTGTGCAATTCTTTTAAAATTTTCTTAAGTGTTTGTGATGAACATAATGCATTATTTTATTCTAAATCCACAGGCTGTTTCTTCTTGTAGTATAAACTGAAAAAAAAAAAGAAAAGGAAAACTAGCTTTTTGCAGAAAAAGCAGTAGAACTAAAATATTTTAAACACGTTGGTTCCAGGTTTGTAAAAAAAAAAAGAAAATATAGCGTAATAAACGGAAAACTAGGAAGTAATGATAAGAGTTAAAAAGAAAAAAAGGAAATGTACCAAAAAGTAAAAAGAAAGAAAACAGCAAGATGCCTGGCTTTAATCTTATTGGACAATGTTTTCCTAAAGTTATGTTTGGTAGAGAAACACAATTAAAGTAAATAAAAAAGGGGTAAAAGGAGAAAAAAAAAAAAGAAAAATTCCCAAAAGTGGAAAAGAAACAAAAGATAGTAGTATTTATAAGGTAAAACTTGTTTCGTAGGAATGAGTTTTTTTTTTTCCTGTATACAATTAGGGTGTAATTTAACGAAAATTGTATTAAAATGTTTTGTAATCCCTTTAATATGAAATGTTTTTCTATTGCGATTACAGAATGTAAATTTGATTTTTTTAAATTCTTAGAATAATTTAAAATTAATTTTTTTTTCTTTGTGTAATTACTATATGCTATCATGAATAGCTGTTCGTAACTATTGATAAAAATACCTTTGTATAAGTGTGAATTTATATGTGTATGTATTGGTAGTATTGGTAGGTAGTACTTGTATACTATTGGTAGTACTTTATATATATATATATATGATTTATTATCTTATATATATCTGACATGTTTTTTAATTTACGCTATTAAATTATCGTAAAAAAATAAAGTGTAAGTTTTGTTTAAAACATTTCTTCTTAACATTGTGAGAATAATATCAAATTTTTGTTGACTTTTTCATAATACATCTTTAAATAAGAAAAAAAAAAAAACTCGGAATTGGTAATCTAATCTAAAATTATAATACTTTATTGCAAATATATTGCAATATATAATGATAAATAATGATATATAATATATATATATATATATATATTTTATTGCAAATACATATTACATATATTTATTGCTCTTTATTGAAAATCGCTGTAAAAGAAATCTTCTTCTTCATTGGCTCAACAGCCTCGTTGTGAACCAAGGTGCTCTGCATACTGACAGATTTCGAGACAGGAGATGTTTTCCTTTTACAAGTTAGGCCGTAGGCCCTACGCCCAATGCTCTACAATTATATTAGCCCGGGCCTGCGGTTTGGATTCCAAATCACTACAAACATCCGTGGCACCGAGTGACAGAGCGCTAGTCAGTCGGTCATCAAGCCCCCATAAAAAAATCTATTCTTTAATATTTAAGATACCTAACAATGGCCTTTAATACCTTTAAACGAAATATTATAATAGCAAATATCATACAGTATTATTTATTATTAATGGAGGAAAAACTGATACATTTTTTACTAATAGTAATCCTACGTAATATTTTTTTTATAAATTCGAAAAGAAAGAAAAAGGAAAAATTACTCTTATACGAAGGTATTTTTATGAATCGTTACTTTATCAATCGTATTTTTATCGATCGTTTCTTTTTATCAATCGTTACTTTATCAATCATACTTTTATCGATCGTTTCTTTTTATCAATCGTTATTTTTATAGTTCGTTTATATTTATCAATTGTTAATTTTATCAATCGTTTATTAAAGGTATTTTTATCAATCTTTATTTTTATTAATCTTTTTTTTTTTTTTTTTTATCAATCGTTACTATCAATCGTATTTTTATCGATCGTTTCTTTTAATCAATCATTATTTTTATCGATTGTTTATTTTTATCAATTGTTTATTAAAGGTATTTTTATCAATCGTTATTTTTTTTATCGATTGTTTATTTTTTATCAATCGTTATTTTTATCAATCGTTTATTAAAGGTATTTATATCAATCGTTATTTTTATTAATCTTTTTTATCAATCGTTACTATCAATCGTATTTTTATCGATCGTTTCTTTTTATCAAATCGTTATTTTTATCGTTCGTCTATTTTTATCAATTGTTATTTTTATCAATTGTTTATTTTTATCAATCGTTGATTAAAGGTATTTTTATCAATCGTTATTTTTATCGATTGTTTATTAAAGGTATTTATATCAATCGTTATTTTTTATTAATCTTTTTTTATCAATCGTTACTATCAATCGTTATTTTTATCGGTTGTTTATTTTTATCAATTGTTATTTTTATCAATCGTTTATTAAAGGTAATTTTATCAATCGTTATTTTTTATTGATTGTTTATTTTTATCAATTTATTTTTTATCAATCGTTATTTTTTATCGATTGTTTATTTTTATCCATCGTTATTTTTATCAATCGTTTATTAAAGGTATTTATATCAATCGTTATTTTTATTAATCTTTTTTTATCGATCGTTACTATCAATCGTATTTTTATCGATCGTTTTCTTTTATCAATCGTTATTTTTATCGTTCGTCTATTTTTATCAATTGTTAATTTTAATCAATCGTCTATTAAAGGTATTTTTATCAATCGTCTATTAAAGTTATTTTTATCAATCGTTTTTTTATGAATTTTTTTTTATCAATCGTTACTATCAATCGTATTTTTATCGATCGTTTCTTTTAATCAATCATTATTTTTTATCGATTGTTTATTTTTTATCAATTGTTATTTTTATCAATCGTTACTATCAAAGTTATTTTTATCAATTGTTTATTTTTATCAATCGTTATTTTTATTGTTCATTGTTTATTTTTTTTATCAATTGTTTATTAAAGGTATTTTTATCAATCGTTATTTTTTTTATCAATCGTTTTTTTATTGTTTATTTTTTATCGATCGTTTCTTTTTATCAATTGTTTTTTTATTTATAATCGTCTATCGTAGTAATTTTTATCAACGTTTTTTTTATTAATCTTTTTTTTATCAATCGTTTATTTTTAAAGGTTATTTTTATCAATTTTATTAAAGGTATTTATATCAATCGTTATTTATTTTTATTAAACTTTTTTTTTTATCAATCGTTACTATCAATCGTATTTTTATCAATCGTTTCTTTTTATCAATCGTTTCTTTTTATCAATCGTTATTTTTATCATTCGTTTATTTTTATCAATTGTTAATTTTATCAATCGTTTATTAAAGGTATTTATATCAATCGTTATTTTTATTAATCTTTTTTTATCAATCGTTACTATCAATCGTATTTTTATCGATCGTTTCTTTTAATCAATCATTATTTTTATCGATTGTTTATTTTTATCAATTGTTATTTTTTATCAATCAATCGTTTATTAAAGGTATTTTTATCAATCGTTATTTTTATCGATTGTTTATTAAAGGTATTTATACCAATCGTTATTTTTATGAATCTTTTTTTATCAATCGTTATCGTTACGTTAAAGATATTTTTGTTCTATGGAACTGCAGCTATTAATGTTTCATATTACATGCATGAAAAATTATTGCAGAAAAAAAATTATTACATTTCTTTTTATCATAAATTTTAACCTTAAAAAAACTTCAAATCTAAGATTATTAAGATTTTATAATTAAAATATGTAATTTAAAATGTTGAATAATTCTCGATTGTTTAAAAATAGCCATTCAGTCATATAACAGGCAAAGTAGCTCACTTTTAATACACACAGTTTGTAAAACAACATAAGATATAAAATGTCTACTTTTTATTCTTCTGCCAATCACTGGATCACGAATTTTAGAAAACGTTCTTATTGGAACACTCGATATTTCAAACGCTACGAATTCTGAAACACGCTTTCGAATGTAGAAAAATACTCAAAGAGACATCTGCGACGAAGAAGGAACATAATTTTGTTCGACAGCTGTTGCGCAAACTGAAGTGAAATGAACAGATCAGGACTGTTTGGGAGCGAAGAAGCAAAAAAAGAAAAATAGTTCCATTAATATTATAGTGAAACATTTGCACTTTTTTCACTATATCTTTTTTTTTTATTTTTCAAAACAGTTTCTCATGTAAATTTTTTTTATACTTTCTATTTTTTTTTGTTATTTTAAAAGGAATACAATTTAGTAAAATGGATAAATAGATAAAAACGCAATGGATAAATTAACTTATGCATTTATTTAAAAAAAAACCTTGAAATTAAAAAGAAAAAATCCTTTAATGCACAGAATGTTTTTAAAACAAGTGATATTATTTTTATGACCTTTTTTTAATTTTTAAGTTTTTTGTGTTGAGGCCATTGAATTTGACGTAATTTTATCCTAAAAGTTGTAACTGATCATTTTTGCATTAATTGATCATGGCTTCAAATTAATTAGTTCGTATACAACTATTTTTTTTATCCCTTTTAGCACAATTTTATTTTTAATTGGTTTGACACTGTTCTAAGCTAAAAAAGGCATTTTTGTCTTATGAATTAATTTAATAATTGATTTCAGTATTTATTTATATCATAAGTTTTTAGTTTGCAGATTAAGCAACCGGATTGTAACTGGATGTGGATGGGTTGAGATACATGAGAACTCCCAGCTTTATTTACACAAACACAACACACACATGATGAGAGACATACAATTTAACACATTTAAAAACAGATAATTATAGATTCGGGGAAGGATACTACTTCTAAGCCGAAAACCCAATACTCAGGTACGCGCAGGGTGCGGGAAATATATTTCCTCTCCAGATGACAGTCTGTATACCAACTAATACGCAGTGTTGCATTAAATATATTTCCTGGATGAGAGACTGTAAACTATATGTTCTCAACTGGAGCGCAAATTGCGTTTCACTTTCTCGAGTCAGAGTCTCGAAGCCAACTGACTATTTGTCCTGAACGCCAAAGTGGGCGCTCTTGTCAGTGAGTAGGACAAAACACTGTTACATGTCCAATTTATTACAAAATCTCTTCGCTGTTTTGTTTTGTATTTATATACAATTAAACACAATTAAAGGCAGATAATTATAGATGATTCGAAGAATTCCCCTTCTAAGCCGAAAACCCAAAACATAGGCTACGCGCAGGGTGCGCGAAATATAGTCCTCTTTGGGTTACGCTTACAGGCCAACTATAACGCAGAGTTGACCTAAATATATTTCCCTCCCGGGATGACAAAGGACATGTTGAAGAACACACAGCTTTATTTACACTCGCATAAACACCACACACACATGCGAGACATACGATATTTAACACATTTAAAGACAGATAATTTCTAGATTTTGTGAAGGATTCGACTTTTAAACCGAAAACACGATATTCATCTATGCGCAGGGTACGTGAAATATAATTCTTCTCTCGTTAAAAATCTGTAGACTAACTAATACGCAGACTTGCCCTAAATATATTTTCTTTTTGGATGAGAGATTGCAGATCAACTAAACGTTTCTCAGCGGGAGAGCGGACCTGTGCTCTACTTCCTCTCTGACGAAAATTTTAAGGAAAATCTTAATCTGACCATTTTCCCGAATGGCATAGTGCAGGCCTCTTAACAATATGCAGGAGGAAGCATGGTTACAAGTTTGAAAAAAAATAACAATAAAAAAAAAAAAATATGATTCTGTCATTCAAAAATTTTAAAAAAATAAATTTAGGATCCCGAGCTCATCCTTCAACAAGATTCATGAATTTTGGGAAAATGACTTCATGTTTAATTTCATTAATAAATGCGAGTCATAGAAATTCTGCTAAATATTTAACAGAAGTATTACAAGTTCAAAAAAAAAAGTTAAAACACAATAAAATATATTCTGCGCTATGTTAAATGTTTCCTTTTTGTAGAATGTCTTTTTTTTAAATCTACGTTAATCTGATATTTTAATAAAAATGTATTTATTCTTAATTTTTATTTTATTTAACCTAATTTGTAACCACTCTCAGAACTAAATAAAGACAATTTATCTCAGAATATTGGACAGAAAAGATAAAATTTGTGAAGTCGGACGATAATAAAAGTTAAAAATGTCCCTTTGCTTTTTTCATTTTTTTACCCTTAAATCCGTGTTTGAAGATAAGGAAAAGTGCAGCTTATTCTTCTCAGTCTCAGTGTAGGTCTGTTTTCTTCTTAAATTGAACCATGGACAGGAAGTTTATCTGTTCTTAAGTTGATGGAAAGACACTAAACACTAAAAAGAACAATTCCCAACACTAGGAAGACCACATACAATTGGTGTTGGAGGACACAATATTTCCTGATTTTAAGTTGTTGTACATTGATTATGATACAATAGAGTTTTTGCATAACGTTTTTATCGTGCGATATTTTTTTCTTAGCGCGCATGCTTAGGAAACATTGTATCTATTGCGCACTACTGAGTTATTCCTAAGAGCATGCTCGCTAGGAAGAAAAATATCGGACGATAAAAAAACGCTATGCAAAAACTCTAATATCACGAAATAAAGGAATTTTAAAACCATAGTGACGTAGTTTTTCTTTTTTCAATGGCACAACAGCCCCAGCCATCTGTTGACTGGCAGTTTCGAAACATGAAATGTTTTCTTTTTTATGGATTAGGGATGTCAGCCCTACGTCCAACGCTCTACAGTCATTTTAGACCACAACTACTACTACACCACATCAAATCACTGTGTCTGCTGAGTTGTCTCTTTAGAGTTTGGGAATGATATGGGGAAAAGTCTGATTGGGCTGCTGTGAAGCTCTATGGTTATATGAAACCGGACCTGCTGCTTAAAGTGGATTGAACCACTCCAAACAACTACAGCACTGCCGGACTCGAACCGGGACTGTGGCACAGAGCGCCAGAGCGCTAATTACTGGTCATTAACGGTTACTTACTATGATAAAAATCAGGTACCACTGGTAGAAAGTTAGTTGGTTCTATTTTTCGAAAGCGTAATATGTAATCATTCATGACTTTAGTGTACATTAATTTAGAAAATTTTCAAATTTTCACCAGAAAATGTATTGAAATATAACCTTAGTAAATTAAAAACTATTACTTCTACGTTTTTTCTTTCATTTTAACAATTGTAAAACATAAATTGTTAGAAATAAAATTAATTTTTTCTGAAACAGAAATTTTTTTTCTGAAAAACTTTTTTTTTTTTTTCTCTGACGAACATTTTTTTCTGAAGAGTACTCGGATCCAAAACGTGAATTAAAATATGACAAAATAGACACAAATAATAACTGCATAAAATATCAAATTAATTTGCCGTAAATTTAGTTAAATATTTCGTTGATGACTGGTGACTAGGAGCTCTGGCAATTGGTATCAGAAATTTCAGATTCGAGTCCCGGCAAATGAATGTTTGTAGTGGTCCGAATTCACTTTAAACCGTAGGTCCCAGTCCAATTAGCCCTCGTAAAAAAATAAATGACTGTAGAGCTGCAAACCAGTGGGTTGGGCGTAGGTCTAACAACCGTAACCTTAAAGAAAAAAAAAAGTCTCAAGTTTAAAAAAATCTCAGTCAGAAAAAAACAGACAATAATTTCATCTTGGATATTTGTGTCAAGATGGGCCTGGCTGGAAGCCAGCCTTGGCCGTTAACCGGCTGTAGTGTTTGAGAAGAAGAAGAAATATTTGAATGGTTTAATAAAATATAATGATGGGACTTCAAAAATACATAGTAGTTATAAAAATTAAGTAGTTTTTAAAGGCATAGTAGTTATAAATTGTATCATTTTACATACAAACTTTTCTGAAAATATAAAATTAATTATTTTTGTCTTTAACTTAAAGAATAATAATATCAGAAATTAAATTCTAGATAGCATCAGAAATAAAACTCTAAATTGTTTAAATAAATTTATACTAGTTTTTTTTGCTAAATCTAAATTAAAATTTTGTTAAAACTTTTAAAACGATATGTAATAAATATCATTCTAAATGTCATGAATTTTTCTGGAAAACTCTAACTCAAGATGAAGCAATATAATACTTAATTTGCTGACGAACAACCATTCATAAATAACAAAAATATGATATATCTATCGAGTGTTTCTCATCATTTGATCTCAATAATTTCCATTAAGAAATTTTAAATTTTCGGCATTACAAAAGAGATGATCAATGCAAAATATACCTCTTTAAAAATCCTGTTAAACAATCACGCATATTTCTTCAAAAAGTTCCATTCCGTCCTCGTGGGGGTATTTAAATTTATTTATCGAAAAGTATGTATAATTCTTCTCTCGACACATAACGGAACCAATGTGGAATGATTGTAGTTGTTGTTGTTTACCCTATGGTTTTATTAGAACTCAATCCATACACATATGGCCACTAACCGTAAAAAAACAAAAATAATATATAAAACAAATTTAAATTGAGTACAAAGAAAAATACCAGATATTCTTTACAAAACTACAAAAGTCATAAAAACAAGTTAAATGCTCTGAAGGATAAAAATTCAAAAAAAGCTAGAAGCACCATAATAAAAGTTCTTGTCATCAGGACATGTTTTCTCTGGACCTCCAGTAAAAGAGTACACAAATCACCTGTTGTTAGTCTGGCTCCAGTCCCGGTAAACAGAGTAGATGGGCCTTATTCATGTTCTCTATCTTGCATAAAACATTCATACCAGAATTCTCAATGCTTATTTTGACCTAGATGTTAGACCAGGCAGTCTGTCCAGTTCTTGATCTAAAATTGGCAACAGCCTCTTAACGAGATTTCCCACTATACTTAGCGCCAGTCATCCCCGATTGTCTCCCAGACTTTTCCTTTGGTGTTCGAAAATAATTCACTAATATACGATTACTAATTTTGTCCCGGTATAGTACACTAAAGAGTCAAGAGGGATAAGACACTGTCCACAAACTTCTTCTGTTCCTTTTTTCCCGGAAGATCTGCCTTTTCTTTTCCATCACTTCCTAGTGATGGAATCCACTGGAAAATGTTGCATTTACCATTT
>BPLR01011077.1:0-11410 GCA_021605095.1 Caerostris extrusa | reverse complement strand
GATGACACAGCAGTTGCGGTCTTCCACTAAACACATGCACGAACTCACTAGTAAATTAAATATTATCTCACGCAGCTCGAAGCCTGGCCCACGTGATGGGAAATTAAAAATTAACGGACAAAACCGAAGCTGTACTCTTCACGAGACGCAGAATCCTTCCATCTGATATTTTCCTCTTTTAATCAACCCATTAAATGGACTAATACTAAATACTTAGGTGTATATCTTAATAGCAAAACTAACTTATTCTAATCATATTAATCATATTAAATATAAAATATAAATATTTCTCTACGCATGCTATATCCCTTTATTAATAGAAAATCACTCTTAACCTTGGTTAATAAACTAATCATTTTACATGTATTATTTGTGTCCCATTATCAGCCGGTTGGGCCCAGTTTGGGTGCTGCGGCAAGATACTCATTAACTACATTAGTAGACTTGAAAATAAAATTCTAAGAATGATTACTGATTCTCCGTGGTATTTTAGAAATGATGACATTCGTCACAGTCCTGCCCTCCCTTCTATTCAAAATTTTATGCTCCAGCTTGTTGAAAAATTCTATGCAAATCTCTGAACATAGCACCGAATGATGAAATTCGTAATCTTCCGAGATACGATTTCACTCTGCCGGAAAATGCCAAACATGCCCCAGGGCGGTTCTTTACAATTTACAAAGTTCCTGAGCGTCCTTTCGTCATCATTTCTAGCAGCGGCTACTACCCTATCCTCCTGTTTGAATCTCTTTTTAATTTGCTATTTTACTGTTTAATATTATTCATTTTTCTTCTCAAAACTTTGAATTTGGGGACGTTTTCCTTAACACTTATTTCCTGTTTTTTGATAACCATGTTTCTCCTACTTATCGCCATGTACTCATTTTGACCAGATAGGAGTTTAAGGCGCCCTGGCACAAGGTACTCCGATAAACTGTAAAAGACGACTGACTTTTGAAGATTACAGGTTGGAGGTTTTTACCGTGTACTTACCCCGATTTGACTTTTGAAGATTAAGGCTAACTAAAAGTATATGGATTTAATACTAGTAGCGCCATCTATGTCTCAGCCTACGAATATGTCAGCCCAACTGTTATGATGGAACTCTTCAAAACAGCGAGATCTTGCCTGATTTCAGATAATTTAGAAAGGAAAAAGAGCAATCGAAAATCTGAAACGGGTAGGAGAAATGAATTTTAAGCGGGGAAAAGACCGCATTAACTTATTTAGCGACAAAAAAAGTCACCAAACTTCTGTATTCCTTATACTGCTGTTTGGCCTTTTAATGTTAGGTAACTACTAAATGATACAGATTTCATGCTTATACTATTCATAATTTGTTTGCTTTGAATTAAATTCAACTTTTTAATTTCACATTTATTTCCTGCATATGTTGCAGCCAAACTGCTCAATATCGTTTTTTTTTTTTTTTTTTCTTTCTTTCTTTTTTTTTTTTTTTAATTTATTATTATTTTATTATTATTATTAATGAAAAAAAAAAATCTTTATATTTCATATTAGGAATTTAATAGTACTAAAATTAGCAATAACTGAAAAATCAAATAAAGTTAATTATGTTTTAATATTTTATATAAATGTTCTAATAATTCAACAATAACAAATAATTGGGAGTTGAGAACAACAATGTTAATGAAAGAAAAGAAATATATTGTAAGAAAGTGCATAAATATAAATGTGAGAAATGCCTTATTTGTACTTTTTAATCAATGCTAGGCAAATGTTTTAATAGGAATAAGTGGAATTGACAGAAATATCTGCAAATTAGATGGAAAATGATTATAATATATTTTTGGAATATTTCTGAGACCCATGGTGCATATATAACCTAACAGAAAACATTGTTCATAATTTTAAAAATTGTTTTCATTAATTATTTTACACTACAATGTCAAAAATAGCGCAGTTATGACTAAAAAAAAAAAAAAATGCAATGTAGTTTTTGGCTGAAAAAAAAAACCCATGAACTAAAAGAAATTCATGTGTAATAAAAGAAAATTACAACGTTGTGTTTATGTAACTATAAATTATTAGCTTATCATAAAACTATAATTTCTTTCATTTGTCTCTAAATTTTTTTTTTTTTTTACATCACATAATTCAATGTCCACAATAAAAACTTCATAGAAATATTTGAATTTTTTAAAATTACCTTCCTTTATTAAAAGCCCTTATATTTAAGAAAACATATTTATATGGAGTTGACTTACACATGTTCAGGTACGGTTATTAAATTTGTCTATAACTTGATGAAAGTTTGCTAATGTTTGTAAAAAAAGAATTCTGCAGCCAACATAATCACATTTTCATATTATTTATAATAAATCAGGTATACGGGAACAACTACAAGTATTCCTTCCTTAATTCTACAGAATTATTTCGAACCATTAATTTCTTCAAA
Organism: Caerostris extrusa; assembly: GCA_021605095.1. Classification (NCBI taxonomy): domain Eukaryota; kingdom Metazoa; phylum Arthropoda; class Arachnida; order Araneae; family Araneidae; genus Caerostris; species Caerostris extrusa. The sequence goes on along the minus strand of BPLR01011077.1, from coordinate 8,991 downwards.
TGTTTATATAATAATAATGAACTAAAGCATACTATTTTTGACACTTAATTCTCAAACTTCTTGGTTTTGTGTTTGCGTAAAAGTTATTGTAGCCATTTATAATATTTTATTTATTAATAAAACAATAATTTTACAAACTTTTAAAAAAATTCAGTTAGAATAATAAATTCGATGTAATTTGTATCTACCTGGCAACAATTTGAATTTCATTTTGTAAAAATATGGGACAGTGTGAAAACGTACTTCCCTCTGAATGTATACGTGAAAATGGACCCAAGATGCATGGTTTTACCAATATTGGTGAAGGAGATTAGTTTGAATGTAATATAATATTTGTTACTAGTTTATTTATTGTTGGTGTACGTGTTTGACGACAGTATTATTATCTTTATATTTCATTGCAACTCCTAGCATCATCAAGGAAATTGTTTCAGTTATAATGCTCAAATATGTTTTCGTTATCATCTATTTTTATTATTTTTTATTGAAATTGTAATTCTAGAATTATTTTTCGCTATTTTTTTTTTAATACTGTGTTACATTTATTATATTACAATTTGGGGAGATTTCCTATCGAGGTGCCCGGTTACAGTTACTGTTTACGTTCTACAGTTTCTTGCCAAGTTGGGTATATGTCTATCCCACCCCACCCCTCCTAATCTCCCCTTAGTGGTTGGAAACCTAACAATGCAGAGTTTCAGGGATTAGAGATAAAGGTCTGAGACGCAATTCTAGTACGAAGGAATTTGAGAGGCCTTGGGGAGGCAACGAAATTGAAGTTTACAAGCGAACAAAACTTGGAAATGTAGCAAAAGTGACGGCTGATATATTAAAAATATTGAAATAAAAAGGGATTCATTATTATTATTATTAAATTAAGATAATTTTTAATAGGTATGGTTGACAAAACTTTAATGTTAAATAAATAATTTAAATACTTAAATTTATCATTAATTAATTTTTAAAGATAAAATATATAAATAACACCATATGCATAAAAATATGATAAAATAATTAGTATAAAAGGTATGCTTAATACACAGGACACTATTTGAACGACGCCTCCAGACAAAGAAAACAATTAATTAACAATTTAACCAAGAATAATTGTTAAATTGATTAAAATAGGTTTTCATAACATCTAGGAGATAACAAAATTAAATGCATTTTAGAAATAAATATATATATTTAGCAGATGCCATTGGATAGAAAATGAAAGAGCAAGAAACACTTCTTTCCCGCGCAAACGAGTAGTAGGCAGTAGGGTTAAAATAAAAATAAAAACGCGTTCCGTGCCATGTCATAAAAAAGAATTTATCGTACTGTGCTGTGTTCTAATCTATGTAATTTATTTTACAAAAAAATCATGGGTATTGTTTTATTGAGCGGAGTCCGTGGTTTTTTTACTATTTTGATTTCTTTCGGCTAATAATTATTTAATTAAATAATGTAAAATGGTTTATAAAGATCACCAAGACAATTTTATTTCTAAGTGAAAATGAGGTTTTTCAAGAAAAGAAAATTGTTTGGAATTCTATAGTTTTTCTTTTCTCTGTTTAAGATTGCTTTTATGCGTTTTGTTCTTACATTAAATTCTAAATATTATGAGTAACCCATCCGATTACATTTTTTAATTTTATTTACTTTTAAATACTGTGAAGTTAAAAAATATTGTACAATTGTATATAATATTATATAAACCCGATAACAGCTTGTATGGTTTTTTTTTTTTTTTTTTTTTTTTTTTTGCCCCCATAGTGGAGGTCAACAAAATAAATAAATCGTCTCGAAAATTAATTCATTAGGCTGAAATAAGACTTCTTTACTGTCATCATTCCTAAAAAAAAAAAATGTTTGAAAATGTAATTCTAGTGTAGCATACTTCTCCATTAGACTTCCTGTGTAACTGTAAATAATCTGCTACGTAGTAAATGCCAATGTCATCAAGTAAAATAAAACAAAACATTTAAAATTTCTGGCAATCATCCCTAACTATAATTGGTTCTATTATTTTATTGATGATTTATTTATCTAACATATTTATTTTCGTTTGAAAGTGTGATTTTTCAAGAAAAGAAAATGATTTGGAATTGCTATTATGCGTTTTGTTCTTACTTTAAATTCTAAATTTTAATGAATAACCTGTATATAGACTGCCCAACAGATTTATATTATAAATATATAATAATAATTTATTTGTTTATTTTTGTAATGACTCTGCGATATCTTTAAATGAAGTAAAGATATTGGTTTCCAGGCTGAAAACATTACAAATACTTCACTTTTTAAATGAAAAGATCAATTTTGAATCAACATAATAGCAAGTTAGATAATGATTATTGAACAGAAATTATGTATTTATTGTTATTTCAAACTAATTCATTAATTTTGAAAATTTAATTCATGGTTTAAGATGTCTGTATAGATAAGTGATGTAAGATTTAAAAAATAATTTTAATATAGAATTGTGATTTATTTTATGTTAAAGAGCACTTATTTTTTTATAAATTATTATTAAAATTTTCGGAAAATAGCCAAAATAGGTTTCTGCTTTTCTTTAAATACAGATTATTGAATACAATTGCGTATTTCATACTAGCTTTAAAAGAAAATTATTCCAGTAAACGGAGTTTAGTTTTTATATTATTTTAAAGAAAAGCTTTCATTAAACAATCCCCTGTAAATGCAAATCACTAGAATATTTCTTAGAACTTCAAACTATCGAAATTTCATTAAAAAATATGTTAATTATTAACAATACTTCTTTAAACAAAAAGTTTATTAACTGTTTATTTACCACTTTTTCATAAATTAATTATTATATCTATATATAAATCTTTGGATATTTTAAATAAACAGCGTGGCGCTGAAAATCTCTGGTGGCTGTGTGAAGTCCGATTAAAACCGGCAATGTTTTAATACGTCCGTTCGTGTATTCGAATGGCAATGGAAAAATATACATGTTTCCCATCGATAGGATGTGCCTTCTTATAGAAAAATAATAAAAGTAAAAAAAAAAATATATATAGCGTGAATCTGTACGTGTGAAAGACAGCACAAGCGGTCTTCGGGCCTACGCTTTTACTAAAACAGTTTTGTAAACTTTTCAATTTTATTAAATTGATTTTATTTATTTATTATTATTATTATTTCAATTATTCTAATAAAATAAAAGGGATATTTTTGGTGGAAGGCAAGTTGTTTAAAATATTGTTTTAAAAATAGCAATATTTGAAATGGATATTGAATACATACATTTATATCAAACAATCAAAGTATTGTTTTTATTTTTTAAGTGTATATAATAATGGGAAATATTAGTATTCACACTCCACTGCGAACAGTAACTTTTGATTCTGGAAAGGCTTGAAAACAAGATCTCGAGAATGATTACGAATTCACCCTGGTTCTTTAGTAATAAAGAGATTAGATATTCGCTCTCTGTTCCCAGCTTTAAAGAATACGTACAAAAAATTGCTGTTAATTTCTATGATTCTGTTTCTTATTCCAATAACTAGGTCCTAAAGGTTCTTCAAAATTTTGATTATGACATATCTCTTCCCAGCAGCCGCAAACGCCCACGATACGTACTTAATATTAATAAATAATGCGCTCACTTTTAGTTTCTTCCCAGACAACCGATGGTTGCTTTGCCCCTCGGCGCCGCTTTTTAAGATCAAAGGTTATTTTCGCCTTCGCTCTGGTGGACTGAAACGATGGTTTTGGTTTCTTAATGGATCTTCTCTCTCTCGCATCTCGCGTGATTTTATTTAGTTACTCCGTCTGTGCTCGTTTTTGCTAAGATTTTTAATTTTTCCTCTTGTTTTTAATTTTGATTTCTCTTGTTTTTTTTTTTTTTTTAATAAATTCCGTTTTGTTTCATTTTTAATTTTTATATTTGTTGCTTTTAGTAACTTAGTTGATATTATTGTTTTTCTTATTAAATTTTTATATTTTTAAAACTGGCAAAGGGCAAGACCTCACGTTACGTAATCCCATTTACCAGGTTGGAGGTTTGGTCGCTGCGCGACAAAGGCACTCCGTGTACTTACCCCGATTTGAAGTTGCTGGAATGTTTGGCTCATATTTGCATTTTCTATAGGGAAAAACGTGGAGAATATTCATCAAAGGGCCTGATTGGTGCTGAGAGATGTCTTAGAAGTTGCATAATTAATAATTCATAACAAGCAAAGGAAATGTAAGGAATGTTCAATAGATTTTTAGAGACTTTCTTTACTGAGGATTTTAATTTTCAAAAAAAAAATTTCACGCGAAATGCCCATCATCATCATTCTGGTTATGGAGTACCTTGGCCATATATGGCCTCTAGACTCCTAATCTGGAAGTTAAAGTCATTGGATGAAAAAACATTGAATAAATAGAAGGCAGTGGGCAGTGGTCATGTCCAAACGGCAGATAAATAGAAACATTGAAGACAAAAAGAAAAACAGAAATGCACGGTAAAGCATGGCACAAATAAAATAATTTGAAATGCAGAAGCAATTAAATACTTAAATTGAAACATTTGGCAATTATTTGAAATTTTTCAAGTGGAGAATTTGCGTTTTTTTAACTGACTGTAGAAGTTGTCGAGACCTCCTAAGCATATTAAAGATGTTGGCTACTTCCTTCAATACATAAACTGTTTTGGCAGCCGTGTCATGATCAAAATTGGCCCAGATATTATGGGGTTCAGAAATCACTGTCGGAGTAGCTGGCGGCGGTCCATGCAAGAAACTTGCATAAGATACACCGGGCGTGACTTTTCGGCTGGCGAAAGTGCTCTTAGGCAGTTCCGCGTGGCGATTGGGTGGAAGGCGTGGCTTCGGGAATTTTGGGCAACCTCGCCAAGCGGCAAGGTGCCCCATCTGGTGGCAGTTAATACACTTAGGATTTTCAATCCGTTCTTTTATGGTACAGTCTTTGAGGTAATGTTCACCCCCGCATTTGAGACATCTCTTCTTATAATGGCAGTTCTTTGCCGAGTGGTGAAACAAATTACAAGAAAAGCACTGGGAAGCACTAGGCTTCCGATTAAATTTTTCAACTCGCACTGAGAAGTGGAGCAGCCGATTTACTTCAAAAATTTTCGAATTTACTTCGGATTTTTTGTACACTAACTGCCAGACTGGAACGCGAAATGCCCGCACGTTCGTAACGAAGCTGTTTAAAAATTCCTATCTACAATACAATGGTTGCTAACTCCAATAAATGTCTCCGTTCAATTTTTGACATTGCCTACAAGTCCTTCTCATCTCTTAAAAGAGTTTGTGGAATTTATTCACAACTGAACAGCTAAAATTACAAATATTAGCAGCCATCTTTTGGCTCTTAATTTTCAAAATTCTCTCTGCTAAGATGAGCACCTTACGATCTTCAAATGCTGGTTATTGCAAGTATTCGATAGCTTATGAACAGTTTTAATTCATTTAAATTTTTAAAAATCTATTTCATTTCATTTTAATTCTTTTAAATTAATTTAATTTTGTTGAGAGGTTCAATAATTTGCAGTCGAATTGGAATATTCGTAATGAGTGGAGCTCCTAACGGAGAGGTTGATGATTTACTACTGTGCCCAAAAAGTAAGATCAAATATTTATTTTTCAAAAACGCTTTTATTTATTCTTCCAAATTTATTTCATCGCTTTCAAAGTGATCTCCATCGAAAACACTATGCACTTATGCCCTCTTTTTCCAATCCTCAATGCATGCTAAAAAGTCATCGGCAGGGATGGCCTTCAAGGCGGAACGATATGGGTTTCATTTTTGGCGAAAAAATCACGAAGAATCAATGCAGTGTGAGCTGGCGCATTCAGTGTTTTCGGTACCAATCGAGATTTAACAGGTTTGAGGCCCAAAATGGAATTGACCGATCCTTTTGAAATTACAACATCATCAGCAAGATCTCTAATTGTAGATCGACGGTTTGCAAGCACCAAATCTTTAATTTTTTTACGTGAGCTTCGTCGGTGGAGGTTGAGGGTCGACCAGAGAGCTCTTCGTCTTCAACACGTTCTCTGCCTTCTTTGAATTGCTTATACCACTTCTAAACGTTTCTTTTCGATTTAAACCTTTCTTTTCAATTTAAACATTTCTTTCCGATTCTGATACAGGAATGCTCAACGAATGCCTTCTGTAACATTCTATACGTTTCCGAAACAAACTTTAATACAAATTCTTTGCTCAATGAATTCAGACATTTCAAAAATCGCTAGAATCAGTTTTAGCGTCTCACAAGCGTAACTCAAACGCTAATGAATATTTTGACGTCAAATTTCACACAGATGTCAAGGACAGTGCCAGCAACCTAAAAAGAAAAAAAAAATTATGATTCCGTATGCCCCGGGAATTTAAACTGAAAATTAGTCTTACTTTTTGGACACAGTAGTACATCAAAACCTTGTAGCATTTCAGTTTTGCAAGTAATATTAGAGGGATTGGTTGTGCCATACAGTGGATACGTACATTATCTACATCTACATTCGAACTTAATTGGCCAAATGAATTTTGAGGGAACTTTTTGTAATCTTTCTTCAACAACTTAGTCACTTTGAAGGCGTCTTGTAACGGATTGCTAATTGCATCAGCAAATTTTACTTGTAATTGTTTTTTTTTAATATTAACGTTAACTTTTGTAGTTTTTAATAAGTCTTATCTTAACTCATTTGATGCAAATACCACTTGTGATTGTTTTTAATTTTATTAATGAAGATGTGGAAGTTTTCAGGATATATAATACCATATAGGAATCCCGTAACTGGTATGTCCATTGCTGAAAGGCTTTAATCAATATATTATAAATTCTGTATTAATTTTTCTTTTGTGCTGTTTTTTTTATCAATATAAGAACATTCATTTGCTTTCATGTTCAATATGTGAATTTTAATTTTGCTGTTAACGTTGCTAAAATTACAAAATATTTTGGTGAACATTTATATTGCCTACACAGGTTCAGAATATGCGTAAGCACATTAAAAATGTACATGTTTTAATCGTCTATAGTTTTATCTAGAATAAACTACATTGTTATACCAATTAAAACAATATCGACGCTCGATAATTGGATGTGGTCGTGGTTCCGAACACCAGATTAAAGAGCACTTCTATATTTAGAAATGAACAAATGATTCATTAAATAGAAAATGACAGAATTCTCAAAAACTGTTAATGTTTCATGAATTACTTGTTTCAGTTACTTGATCCAGACGCTCTTCCGGTTTTGTTTTCTGATATGTGATATGATTTTTTACATTGAATAACTTTAAATGAGACTAAAAAGCAGGAAAATGAAGTCTACAATGAAAATTTAACTGTTCTCTACTTTAAAATTTCTATAATTTATTATAAATACTATTGCTATGTTGAAAGAATGCTTCTTGATTGACTTTATTCTAAATGAATGAACGAAATTTAAAAACTTGTGTTCTGCAATACATCAGAAATAGTGAAACATATTGTTTTTTTCCAATGTTCGAAATATAAAAATCAAAGAAAGATGTAGACCGCTTTCGGATACCTATCCTCTTCTTGGATTTTCGATCTGATTGAATAAGCGCTTTACAAAACTGTAAAATACTTCCTTTTTTAAGAAAAGACTTATAACCTCGTTAGAAATGATGATGGTGAATGAAGTGGTATATGGGGATGTGAAGCAACAAGGACTATAATCCCCTAATTACTATATGTATGAACAGTTAGTTATTCCTTATTTTTAATATGTTATTCTCCACAACGCTCTACGATCGTGTTAGACCGGGACCTACGGTTTAAAGTGGATTCCGAACCACTACAAACATCGATGGCACCGCCGGGACTCGAACCCGAAACCTGTAGTACCGAGCGCCAGAGCGCTAGCCACTCGGCCATTCAGGCCCCCTCGTTAGAAATGGGATCTTTAATTTCCATTTATGTTGTTTCTAGTTTGTGTTATTTAAAGTTCTTATTTTTTCAACTTTATAATGTTGTAGCTTCATCAATTCATCTCATTTTTTTAAACTGTTTATTTATTTATTTTTTGGTTGCCGGAAATACCATATACTATTTCATTTCATCCAAAATTATGTTCAAAGCTCAACACAAGATCTGTGATATATGGTAGCTTTTATAGTTTTAATAATTTTGAGCTGTTTAATTTTTGATTACATTTTATCGCTCATCATCACAGTTTCTTTTATTTTCAAAACATTTGTAGAAATTGAGATAAAGCAGCTTACACGAGCTTTACTGTCAAAACACCTATAAGTGAAGGGCCTGAATGGCCGAGTGGCTAGCGCTCTGGCGCTCGGTACCACAGGTTTCGGGTTCGAGCCCCGGCGGTGCCATGGATGTTCGTAGTGGTTCGGAATCCACTTTAAACCGTAGGTCCCGGTCTAACACGATCGTAGAGCGTTGTGGAGAGTGACATATTAAAAAATAAGGAAAAACTCACTGTTCATATATATAGTGATTAGGGGATTATAGTCCTCGTTGCTTCACATCCCCATATACCACTTCATTCATCACCTATAAGTGAAGTCTAAAGATGTGTTATTGAAACTTCTTTAAAGGATATTTTAATTTGTTTAAATATATGAATTTTAGTAATCTTTCACTAAATTCGATGGTATTTTTAGAATTTCACACCTTTTTACATATTATACATAAATAATATTATAATGTAACTTTCATTTTTGTTTTAGAATTCCAATTTTATACTTTGTCATTTGCAAGTTTACCCTTCAAAAATTAATATTTTTGATATTGTTTATTTTATAATTTCTATTTGAAACATGGTAAGACTATTCACATTGTCGAAAGGTAAGTTTGTATTTCAAATCATAATTATATACAAAATAAATTAATTTTTATATTTAACTAATGTTTTATAACAAAAATAATTGAATTAAATAATAGGTAATTTAAAAAGATATTTTGTTATCAAATATTGGTCATATGATACAGTTAAAGACTTAAACTTAATTTCAATTAAAGACTTAAACTTAGACTCAATCT
>BPLR01011076.1:0-168396 GCA_021605095.1 Caerostris extrusa | reverse complement strand
ATATATAATAATTCATATGTTAACTACAATAATGTAGGTTGAATGGAAAGAATGCGTAATTTTAACTTACTTAAATTCAAGTCCATATAAAAACGCTGAATTCGATTTTGATAACGAATAGCCTTTTTTAAAAAAATATTTTTAATTTAATGTCGTGTTTTTTATTCTACACTCCCTTACACTAATATTTTTATTTTTATTTTTCAGAGTGATGGAATATGATAAATTACATATAGGTCACATAATGCTGTTTTGAGCTTAGTTCCATATAAATGCTACAGAAGCAACTCGGAAACATTTCTTCCCCACATCCAGGATCTATAATTGAAAGTCAAGTTTTAAAAAAGGGAATTTTAGTCTTGAAGTTGACTGAATGATGCAGAGCGAGGAAGATAAATTTTAGTCTTCGTCAATTGAGGTTGATAATGATGATTTGAAAGCACTGATAGAGTCAGAATTACATATAAAAGTTGAGAACTAGCTAGTAGACACTACTATGCGCAAACAACAATAGTGGAACACCTAAAAATGAAAGGAACTGTTTGGGTTTCATGTGAACTTACAATTTAAAACCAGTCAATAATGAGTAAATGTTTGCAAATCACTAGTCACATGTAAAGAAAATTATCTTTGTTCATCTTCTTTTAAGGCATGCAGTGACTTGGGATGAAAAAATGCACAGTTAATACAAATGTTACTAAAAAAAGCAATAGTTAAGCCCAAAAAAAAAAAAAATAATCCTACCACAAAGCCAGGATCGCATCTAAAGAAGGATTTGCTTTGAATTTTGTTGGATAAAGAAGAGGTGGTTTGTTTTGAACTACTTGCGAATAGCTAAACTATCACCTTAGATATCTATTGTCGACAAATAAAGAATTTAAAGCTGGCTTTACTTTCTAAGCGACCTGCTTTACTCCTTTGAAAGGTTGTGATTTTTCAACAAGATAAAAATTCAGCCTTACAAATAGCTCAATAGAAGTTGAATGAATTTGAATAGGAAATTCTCCCTCTCCCACCTTAAGGTCCAGAAATTAGCATAACATATTATTATCTGTTTAGGTCTCTGCAGCTGTTTCTTGAAGGCAAAAAAATTTCAACAATAAACATGAGATCGAACATTCACAAAATGGGTATTTTACTGCAAAACCAAAAAGGTTTTCCAAGATGGAAGCAAAATGTTATCCTAAAAAGTTAGTTAAATATAGAAAATGGTCGACAATATATTAATAATTAAATTTGTGCAACAATAAATATTTTTCATTTCAAAATTATCCATCTAAATATTGTATTACTTTCAGTTCAACTACTACATTATTTAGTATTTAGCATTTGATATTATTTTATTTAATTTCACTTTTAATTCACAACACTGACATTTGGGTAATTCTTTTAAAAATATATTAAACACTGAATCTTTACTACACAAAAATATACATTAAAAAATTATTAAACAATAGATCTTTATTAGACAAAATTAATATTAAAAAACTAATTAAACAATGGATCTTTACAAGACAATATGAACATTAAAAAACTGATTAAACAATGCATCTTTTCTAGACAGAAGAAACATTAAAAAACTGATTAAACAATGCATCTTTTCTAGACAGAAGAAACATTAAAAACTGATTAAACAATGCATCTTTGTAGACAGAAGAAACATTAAAAAACTTATTCAACAATGCATCTTTACTAAACAATAAAAAAGTTATTAAACAATGAATTTTTACTAGACAAAATGAACATTAAAAAAATTATTAAACAAAGGGATCTTTACAAGACAACATGTACATTAAAAACCTTATTAAACAATGAAACTTTATAAGGTAAAATAAACATTAAAAATAAGCAAACCGAATATTCATTCTAAGAAATGGAACAAATCTATTAATTTAAATATTTTTGCAGCATAGTCGTTACAAAAATAAATATTTAATTTATATAAATTAAATATATACTTAATATCTAAGCAGTTTTGCTACTAACTTTTTCTTTCTATGTATTAGCTACTTTTTTGTGGAGTTACTTTGTGTAAAAATTATTTTATCAGGAAAGATATATGAGAAATAAGTTTTAATGACTCAGATAAGAGAAATAAATTTTCAGATGATTTCTTAAATGAAAAATATTTTTCCCATTTTGACGAGATAAAAGAATTTCAGTCAAGCAAGAAATTATTTCATTTTCTTATCAATAAAGAAAATAAAAGATCTTCCTATCGAAATCTTATCTTTAATGGATAATCTCTAATTGAAAAAAGTATAAAAAGATTTTGAAAATTTACTTAAAAGAATAATTAAATTTAATAAATTGACACTCTCACATATTTTAAATCATACTCATATCATATCTCAATTTAATCCACTCTATTTAAAAGCATTTTTTTCATTTAATTCTCTAAATGGTCCTTTATCTGATCACTTATACTGATTAGTTTGAAATTAATATATAATTCATTCCTGACTTTTATAATTCAAGTAATATAAAAAGATTCTATCGTATTCGAAATTTTTGAAATTAATTACATAAATTTAATACATATCTTGAATAGTATCTAATTTCAATATGTAAATTCCCCTTAATAGTTTAAAGTCATGCTTATATTTTAAATGTTTAATTCTTACATAATAATTAATTAATTAAATTATTTATTTCATCATAATTTGCAAAGAAATATACAATTTAATAAAAACATTAAGTCTAGCAATTTTTTTCTTCATTTCCTTAGATTATTTTTCGTGACATTTTTATTAGCGTTTCTTTTTTTTTTTTTTTTCATGATATTAACGTTTTTATTTGCGTTTTCATGACATTTATATATATATATATATATATATATACATTTCTTTTTCTTTTTCATGACATTAATGTTTTTATTTGAGTTTATTTTATATGCAATTTATATTTTTATTTAAGTTTCTTTTTTTCCTGATATTAACTTTTTTATTTGTATTTATTTTCCATGTCAAATAAAAAGTTTTATTTACGTTTATTTTTTGTCATGACGTTAATGTTTTTATTTGCGTTAATTTTCATGAAATTTATATTTTTATTTACGTTCTTTTTTCATGAGATGAATATTTTTTTATTCGCGTTTATTTTTCATGACCTTTATATATTTTTATTTGCTTTTTTTCATGACATTAATGTTTTTATTTATGTTTATTTTTCAAGACATTTATTTTTATTTACATTTATTGTTTTGTTTTCATTACATTACTGCTTTATTTACGTTTATTTTCCATGACATTTATATTTTATTTATGCTGCTCCTTTTTTATGGCGTAAATGTTTTGTGTTTATTTTTAATCATATTATTGTTTTCATTTGCGTTTATATTTTCATGACATTTATATTTTATTTACGTTTCTTCTTTTTCTTAACATTAATGTTTTTATTTGTGCTTATTTTTCATGGCATTTATATTTTTATTTCCTTTCTTTTTTTTCATCGCATTAATTTTTCATTTTTTATTTACATTTCTTTTCTTTCATGACAATAATGTTTTTATTTGCGCTTGTATATCAAAGGTATTACCATTAGTTTCTAAGAAGAAGTAACAAAATTCCATAGTAGAAAAAAAACAAAATTGAATATTTTGTTCATTTTTATCATATTGAAGAAATTTTAAAACCTTCATTTTTACATTCATAATTAATTGCCACTTATTTCAGTCGGTCGCTTAATTACAACTAGTTTACTAACTTATGACTAATTATTAATTACTTACTTGTTTGTACAACAAAATTAGTTTAAAAAATCAGATAATTTTTATTGCATAATACTTAATTTAGTGCAATGATAATAATAAAATTACTAACCGTTCACAAATTAAAGTAATGATCATTCCAAAAATTATGTTTTAAGTTAAAATTGATTTATAATAAAATTAAATATTTTCCAAAGAAATATCATTTATTGTGGAATTCAAAAATTAAATAAAAAGCGAGATATTCAACATTAAAACTAAATAAATCATACTTAATTTTGACTACTTATTCATTTATTGTAAAATATGTAATAATGAGAGTTAAGTTTGTTTAAAATCAAGAACATAATGCAAAAGACGTATCATGGAAAAAAATCGTATTCTACTTAAAACTTGGTTTCAAGTAGGGATTGCAATACCGGTATACCGGGATACCGAATACGGGTATTTTGAGCCATTTGTACATTTTTTGTAATACTGGTGTTCACAACTTTAAATACCGGTTTTTCGGTATTTACTAGAAATTTAGAATTCATATATCTGGGAAATTCTTAGCTGAAAACTAGAAATTCTTATTCTTATCTGTGAAATTCTTATCTGAAAACTAAAAATTTTAATTCTTATCTGAAAACTAGAAATTCTTATTCTTATGTGAAAACTGAAATTCTTATTCTTATCTGAAAACTAGAAATTCTTATTCTTATCTGAAAACTGAAATCTTATTTGAAAACTAGAAATTCTTATTCTTATCTGAAAACTAGAAATTCTTATTTTTATCTGTGAATTCTCATCTGAAAACTAAAAAAATAAGATTTTATTTTCAGAAATCTTATTTGAAAACTAAGAAATTCTTATTCTTATCTGTGTATTTTATCTGAAAACTAGAAATTCTTATTTTTATCTGTGAATTCTTATTCAGGATTCTTATTTGTTAAAACAAGATTGTAGTTGTGAAGAAAGTGTAATATTTCGATATTTTTAAATTGGGGAGTTTGTTATTCACATTGCATTTGCATATCATACTTGAGAGTTCAAAATATTTTTCAGATTTATTATATATTATTATATATACTCATAAATAATACCCCATAATAATGAATAAAAATAACAAAAGAACATAAAAGAGCAGTTCATAATACTTCGGAGATACTTTTTTGTGATATTTACATTCTCTAATAAAACTGGCAAATGAAACAAAAAAAACACCTGTGTTTTCTAAAATTTCTGTTACCGGTATTAAAACCGGTATCTCGCTATTAAGATCTAAAAATACCGAATACCGGTATTGAACTTTTGGTCCGATATTGCAATCCCCAGTTTCAAGTAAAATCATGCAAATACCAGATATGACTTGTTTATTATTGAGTATTAAAAGCTGAGGATTACAAAAAGAAAAAAAGGGCGGGGGTGTATTAGTGTTGGGAAGTGTATTAGTTTTCCAACAATTGAATATTATTATATTTAAAATGACGCATTTCTTTCATGAAAGTATTTTACGTTAATTCTGAATCCAGAAAAAATTATGCAGTTACCATAGCTTATTCATTTAACATGGTATATTAAGATCTAATCAACATAAAACCTAGAAATAGTTAAGATCGTTCTTTGTAGATTATTAAAAATTGATATTATAGATTAAATCTGATTCCTACCAAAAGTATATGATTTCCATCATTTTCCATGGTTTATTAAGTTCTTATAAATCAAAGAAATATCATAACATTATGTCTAGAAATCAAATTAACCTTGTCAATCAGGACAAAAGGATATTACGCTGAAAATGGATTTCTAAGAAGGTAATTCAGTTATCATAGCTTATTCACTTACCATGCTATATTAAGATCTAATCAATACAAAATCAAGAAATGGTAAGGATTTTATTTTTGTAGTTCGTAATAAAAATGATATTCTGTGTGGAATTACAAAATTATATAGTTACCATAGCTTATTCATTTCACAACAACAACCGTGATATATTAACATCTAATCAACATAAAACCAAGAAATGGTTACAATTATTTTTTGTAGATCGAAACCAAAGTAATATTCTATATTAAAACTGATTCCTAAAAAATAAAATTACCGTTAATTCATTTACCACGATTTATTAAGATCAATACAAAACAACGAAATGGTAAGGATTTCATTATTGTAGATCATAATAAAAATGATATTCTGCGTTGAAACTGATTTTAACAAGAGTCTACAATCATGTAGCTTATTCATTTGCCATGGTGTTTAAGATTTTATCAACAAAAGGAAGGATAACTACTTTTCCTTGTTGATTGTGACAAAAATGATATTTTATGTTAAAATGAATTCCTAACAAAATTATACAGTAACCATAACTTGTTCATTTAATTACAATCTTGGTATATTAAGATCTAATCAACACAAAGCCAAGAAATAATAAGGATTATTTCTTGTAGATCGTAACCTAAGATATGCTGCATTAAAACTGATTTCTAACAAAATTATGCAGTTACCGTAATTACTTAATTTACCATGGTTTATTAAGATCTGATCAATACAAAAACCAAGAAATGGCAAGGATTATTTTTTGTAGATCGTAACCTAAGATATTGTGCATTAAAACTGATTCCTAACAAAACTAAGCATTTACCGTAGCTAATTCATTTATTGTGGTTTATTGAAATCTAATCAGCACAAGCCAGAATAATATTATGACTAGAAATTAAATTAACTATGTTGATCATAACAAAAATGATATTCTGCTTTCAATCTGATTTAAAACAACATAAGGAATGGTAACAATTATTTCTTGTTGATCGTGACAAAAAAGGATATTTTTTACATTAAAATTTATTTTTAACAAAGTTATATAGTTACCATATCTTAATCATTTAACTACAACGTTGGTATATTACGATCTAATTAACATAAAGCCAAGAAATGATAAAGATTATTTCTTGTAGATCTTAACCTAAGATATTCTGCATTAAAATTGATTCCTAACAAAATTATACAGTTACCGTAGCTAATTCATTTACCGTGGTCATCAACAAAAGGAATGGTAACATTATGTCTAGAAATTAAAATAACCTTGTTGATTATCACATAATGGATATATATGTTAAAATGGATTCTTAAATAATGAATATATATGTTAAAATATATTCCTGAATAATGAATACATAAATTAAAATGAATTCATAACAAAATTATGCAGTTAATATTATTTATTCATTTTCCGTGGTATATTAAGATTTAATCAATATAAAACCAAGAAATGGTACTGATTATTTTTTTTTTGTAGATTATAATAAAAATTCTATGTTGAATATGATTCCTAACAAAAGTATGAAATTTTCATAGCTAATTTACTACGTTTTATTAAGATCTAATAAAACAATAAAAGGTAATAATTATATTTTTGTAGATCACCCATACCTTTTGTAAAGTCATCTCTTTTCACTCGATGAAACTGATGATCCGAGGCTTTTTCGGAACACTCTATCTGATAATCTACTTGAAGGCAACTCATCTAAAACCTGGTTTAACTTTATTTTTAAACATCCCTGATCAGCCCAGGTATAAAGCTGTTGCCCTTTTTCAGACTCCTGACGGGCCAAGATTGTATGTCCAATCATCTTTTTTCGTATGAAAATATTTGCAAGCCAAAATGCATGCTCTGCAGTCTTGGAGAGGACATGGATTCACCTCACCTTCCCTGTCTGCCCTGCACTTGTTTCCTCTACTGTGTAGGGTCGTTACTGGGAGGCCAGGGCCCATTATGGGCTAAACATGCCACTATGTGATTTCTTTCGTTTCTCGTTGTTGTTTTCATGTTCTTTGTGTTCTGTTTCTTTTTTTTTTTATTTTACTTTTTGTAGCCTGCAATTGGAAATAAAAAAATATTTTTGTAGATCATAAATAAATGATATTCTACGCTTTAATTGATTCCCAATAAAAGTATACAATTTCCATCATTTGCCAATGTTTATTAAGATCTTAATAACATAAGTAACGGTAACGATTATTCCTTTATTCCTTGTAGATGGTTGCATAAATGATATTATTTATTAAAGCCGATTCTATTCCTCGCATAATTATAAACTAAGTCACTTATTATGCAATGCTAAAAGCTTGACATTATGAAAAAGTCAAATTTAAATGCAAACTTGAATGATAATACGATTATGGGCGACCTGTACGAATTCAATATGAATAATTTCCCGTAATCGGGCAGTGATCTTCTCGGTATCAGGCCAGAGGTGGAATCGATCAAAATTGAAAGGATTAAGGTGGCCATTAGATAGGCGAGACATCGCGGCCAGTTTTAAGCTGGCGGTGTGCAATTAAACGCCCTTAAATGAACAATTCCATCAATGTCAATTCCGTTCAAGCGCATTAGGTGTTTACAAATTGGGTGAGGGAACAGTTTAAGTAATAATTATTCGCACAGAAGGAATCATTGATATTCAATTTGATTCATCTATGCTTAAAATTTCCTGCTAAGATATAACATAAGGCTTAAGCCGTTGTTAACATCTAAATGATGTAACAGAAGAGGCGTTATCATCTAATTATTTAAAAGCTATTAGAAGATTTTTTGTTTTAATTTATTTGCTTCACTAAAATATATGCACTGTAATTATGATAAACTTTTCTGTTAAGAAGTATAGAGGCTATTTATTTTTATTCATTAATAGGAAAAGTATGTTACCATATAATTATTAATAATTAGAAGGGGACCAAGTATAATAATTTGAAAAAAATCTGTGTAGTATATGTACATTTCTTCAATAAAATGCATAATATACTAATTCATACTTTTTGTACATCGTAACCTAGAATATCCTGCATTAAGAGTGGTTCATAACAAAATTATACAGTTACCGTAGCTAATTAACTGACCGTGATCATTAGCATAGGGAATGGTCGTATTATATCAAGAAATTAACTTAACTTTGTTAATAATGGCATAAACGATAGGTTAAAACGGATTCTTTGGTAATGGTATATATGTTTAAATGGATTCATGGATAAGGAATATATATGATAAAATGGATTCATAACAAATTTTGCGGTTAATATATCTTATTTAGTTACCGTGGTATATTTGGATCTAATCAATATAAAACCAAGGAATGGTACGCATTATATTTTCAGAGATCATAGTAAAAATGATACTATATTCTACTTTGAATATGACTCCTAACAAAAGAATACAATTTCCATAGCTAATTTATTTTACCATAGTAATTAAGATCTAATTACTATAAAATCAACAAATAATAAGGGTTATGTGTTTGTAAATCATAAAAAAAAATGATATTCTACGTTGAATCTGATTCTTATAAAAATATAAAATTTCCATCATTTGTCATAGTTTATTAAAATCTTAATAACTTAAGGAACGGTAACGATTGTCCCTTGTAGATCGTTACATAAATTATATTATTTGTTAAAACTGATTCCATCCCTCACATAATTATAAACTATGTCACTTACTATGGGAAAGTTAAAGGCTTAATATTACGACAAGTCAAATTTAAATGAAAACTCGAATGATAATAAGATTATGAAGATTATGACCTGTACGAATTCAATGAGAATAATTTTCCCATAATCGTGCAGTGATCTTCTCAGTATCAGGCCAGAGGTAGAATCGATCAAAATTGAAAGGATTAAGGTGGCTATTAGATAGGCGAGACATCGCGGCCAGTTTTAAGCTGGCGGTGTGCAATTAAACGCCCTTAAGTGAACAATTCCATCAATGTCAATTCCGTTTAAGGGCATTAGGTGTTTACAAATTGGGTGAGGGAACAGTTTAAGTAACAATTACACGCACAGATGGAATCATTGGTATTGAAATTTCTTTATCTGTGCTGCTTAAACCTTTCTGCTAAGATATAGCGTAAGGCGTAAGAGGCTCTTAACGGCTAAATGATGTAGCAAAAGAGATGGTATCATCTGATTATTTCAAAGTTATTAGAATTTTGGTTTTAATACATTTGCATCACTAAAGTTATGTTAATTTTATCTTAAAAAGCAAATAGGTTGCTTATTTTCATGACACATTTTATTAATAGGAAAAGTAATTATTATTATTATTTTATGAATAGTAATCATCTAATTGTTAATAATTATAGGGGAAGAAGTATAATAATTAGAAAAGACGAATCTAAATAGTACATGTACATTTCTTGAATAAAATGTATAATGTACTAAAGCATTCTTTTTGTAGATCGTAACCTAACGTATATCCTACATTAAAACTGGTTCCTAACAAAATTATGCAGTTACCGTAACTAATTCATTTACCGTATTTTATTAAGATATAATCAATAAAAAAATATCCAAGAAATGATAATGATTGCATTTATAGGCCATAACAAAAATGATATTCTGCATTGAATCTGATTCCTAACAAAAAAGTATACAATTACCATATATTATATTAATATCTAAACAGCATAAGGAATGGTAATATTATGTCTAGAAATTAAATTAACCTTGTTGTTATGACAAAATTATATTACATTGAAATGTATTCCTAACAAAATAATGCAGTTACTATTTCTTTTACCGTTTTTAATAAAACCTAATATATCAATATAAAACCAACAAATAGTAAAGATTTTTTTTTTTTTTTGTAGATTAAAATAAAAATGATATTCTACGTTTGATCTGATTCCTAACAAAAGTAAATTAACAATTGCCATATATTCATTTGCCATGGTTAAGATCTTAATAACATAAGAAATGATCGCACTTATTCCTTGAAGATTGTTATATAAATGTTGTTCTTTGTTAAAACTGATTCCATCATAATCCTGACATAATTATAAAATAAGTCACTTACTATGGGAAAGCTAAAAGCTTAATATTATGAAAAGCCAAATTAAATGCAAACTTGAATGATAATACGATTATGGGTGACCTGTACGAATTCAATGAGAATAATTTTCCCATAATCGGGCAGTGATCTTCTCAGTATCAGGCCAGAGGTAGAATCGATCAAAATTGAAAGGATTAAGGTGGCCATTAGATAGGCGAGACATCGCGGCCAGTTTTAAGCTGGCGGTGTGCAATTAAACGCCCTTAAGTGAACAATTCCATCAATGTCAATTCCGTTCAAGCGCATTAGGTGTTTACAAATTGGGTGAGGGAACAGTTTAAGTAACAATTACACGCACAGAAGGTATCATTGGTATTGAAATTGCTTTATATGTGCTTAAACCTTTCTGCTAAGATATATTAAGGGTTTAAGACGTTGTTAACGGCTAAATGATGTAACAAAAAGAAAAAAAAAAAAAAAAGGTATTATCTAATTATTTAAAAGTTATTAGAATTTTGGTTTTAATTTATTTGCATCACTAAAGTTATGTTAAAGTTATGTTAATTTTTTCTTAAAAAGCATAGAGGTTGCTTGTTTTCATGACATTTTATTAATAGGAAAAGTAATTATTATTATTATTTTAAATGTTACCATCTAATTATTAATAATTATAGGGAACCTAGTATAATAATTAGAAAAGACGAATCTAAATAGTACATGTACATTTCTTGAATAAAATGTATAATGCACTAAAGCATTGTTTTGTAGATCGTAGCCAAAGATATCCTACATTAAAACTAATTCCTAACAAAATTATACAATTACTGTAGCTAATTTATTTATCGTTGTCATTAGCATAAGAATGGTAGCATTACAAAATAAAAACCAAGACATAAATGATATGTTAAAATGGAATCCTGGATAATGGATATATATGTGAAAATGGATTCCTGGATAATGTTTTAAATATATTAAAATGGATTACTGGATAATGAATATATATGTTAAAATGGATTCATAACAAAATTATGCAATTAATACAGCTTATTCATTTATCAGGGTATTAATATCTAATCAATATACAAATGGTACCGATTATTTCTTGTAGATCATAATAAAAATGATATATAAATTTAATATAATTCCAAACAAAAGTATACAATTTCCATAGCTAATTCATTTATCGTGGTTTATTAAGAACTAATCAATATAAAATCAATAAAATGGTAAGGATTATATGTTTGTAGATCGTAATATATGTTAAAATGGATTCATAACAAAATTATGCAGTTAATATAGCTTATTCATTTACAGTGGTATATTAAGATCAAGAAATAAAACCAAGAAATGGTACGGATTATTTTTTAGACCATAGAAAAAAAATATATTCTACGTTGAAAATGATTTCTAACAAAAATATACAATTTTCATACTAATTCGTTTCTCATGGTTTATTAAATTCAATTAATAAATGGTAAAAAATTATATTGTAGATTATAAAAAAATGATATTCTTCGAAATCTGATTCCCAACAAAAGTATACAAACTCTATCCTTTGCCATTGTTTATTAAGATCTTAATAACATAAGGAACGGTCACGATTATTCCTTTATTCCTTGTAGATTATTACATAAATGATATTCATTGTTAAATCTGATTCCACCCTTCACATAATTATAAACTAATTCACTTACTATGGAATGTTAAAAGCTTAACATTACGAAAAGTCAAATTTAAATGCAAACTCGAATGATAATAAGATTTTGGGCGACCTGTTTGAATTCAATGACAATAATTTTCCCATAATCGGGCAGTGATCTTCTCAGTATCAGGCCAGAGGTAGAATCGATCAAAATTGAAAGGATTAAGGTGGCCATTAGATAGGGCGAGACATCGCGGCCAGTTTTAAGCTCGCGGTGTGCAATTAAACGCCCTTAAGTGAACAATTCCATCAATGTCAATTCCGTTCAAGCGCATTAGGTGTTTACAAATTGGGTGGGAACAGTTTAAGAAACAGTTACTTGCACAGAAGGTATCATTGGTATTGAAATTGCTTTATCTGTGCTTAAACTTTTCTGCTAAGATATAGCGTTATGGGTTAAGGCGTTGTTAATGGCTAAATGATGTAACAGAAGAGAGGGTATCATCTGTTTATTTAAAAGATATTAGAAGTTTTATTTTAATTTATTTGAATCACTAAAGTATATACACTGTAATTGTGTTAAATTTTCTGTTAAGAGACATAGAGGCTGATTATTTTAATGGTATTATTCACTATTCATTAATTGGAAACGTATGTTATCATCTAATTATTAATAATTAGAAGAGAACCAAGTATAATAATTAGAAAAGATTATTCTAAATAGTAGAATTACATTTCTTAAATAGAATGTATAATGCATTAAAACATTCTGATTTAAAGTGTTCCATTTAATTGCGTCGTTAGGATAATTGAATGAATACATTATATACATCAGTAAAAAGACTGCAATATTTTATTTATGTATGAGGTTAATTTGCATCGAAATTAACAATTAAAATTGGATATATATAATTAACAATTAAAATTGGATATATATAATTAACAATTAAAATTGGATATATATAATTAACAATTAAAGCATGGATATATATAATACTTATTATAATTTAAAATAGCAAACGATTTATTAAAAGTAATGAAAAAAAGAAAAGCACAGTAGTATGTATCAAAAAGCATTTTATGGACTCATTTTCTCCTCAAATAATTAGCTAATTCATTATTGTGATGTTTTTTCTCCTTTATCAATAGTCATGAGAATTATTAGTTTTTTTTTTCTTCTAATTCAGCTGGCAAATAGACCGTGATCTTTCGCCATAAGGGCTGCACCGATGTTACTCACTTTGCATTACCCAGGGGCGCGTGTAACTTGATGGTAAGCCACGGACGCGGGTAACAATGCCCCGCAGCGCTCTACGATCCTATTAGGGCCGGGACCTACACAGCTTAAAATGGATTCCGAACCACTACAACAGCCATGGCAAAGCCGGGATTTGAACCCGATACCTACGGTACCGAACGCCAGAGCGTTAGCCATTCGGCCATCAGGCCCTGAGAGTTATAAGTAAATAATTACAAAAAATTAATTCTTTTTCATCAAAATTAGAACTCAGAGAGGCTAAACACGCACCAGCTATAGAATTCCATCTTCAACAGACTTTCTCTACATTCATATATTTACGGCAACCCTTGCCAAAGAGAGAGCGCCAATGTTATAATTTATGAGCAAAAAAAAAGCGCCATATACATTACAATTATATAATATCTCCATTGTATGCATAATTAATGAATAAATTATTCATAGCAACATCAAAAACATGTAACTGCTGTTTACATTAATTATATCCATAATCAATGGAAATAATTATATTGAACTAGATGTTAATAATGTAAATTACAAAAAAAAAAAAAAAAAGATTTCGCAAAAATTTAAAAAAAAAAAATGAAATTAACTAACGAATTTCAATTTATTATGTAAAAAAGCATATTATTTTTCTTCTTGATTAAACAACGGCCGGATAGCTAATTGAGATGCGCTTGAAGAAATAGCTTTTGTTGTTAATCTCAGATTTATTAAAAACAGGTATTTAAAACTTCATATGTATATGTGATTTAGTTGTCTAAATTTGCAGGAAATGTAAGTTCTATTTAAAAAATAGAAAATCCGCCAGTAAATGTTACTGTGGAAAAAAAAAAAATTAAGTATTAAAGTTTATATTAATAATGTAATAATTTGCATAATGAATAATTTTAATATACGATAGTATAATAAGGAATATATACATATACATATATAAGCATTAATATAATTTTTTAAATCTTTATAAAAAATTATCTATATATAATATATATATGTATTGTTATAAATCTTATTTATATATATATATATATATATATATATATATTGTAAGTTTAAAATAAACAAACCACAAAAATATTTGTTTTCATACTATAGAACTTTAAGTCTTTTTATCCCATTTTCATTGTTCTATAATTAAACAGAATGATTTAATTTTAAATATCATATATTGATAGAATTCGATTGAAATAAATTTCCAGCAAAATTAAACGTAATGTTCTTTTAAAACAAATAAAATAAATATATTCATAAATTTTTTTTTTTTTAAATACATTTATAAATTAATTTTTTTGTAATATATAAGAAATACACATTTTAAATGTCAACTTGAATGAATTAGAATAGCATATTAGTAAAGAATTATTTCAATAGATGGCGACACTATCTTTTTTTCGTTACGCACTCATTATTTCGTGCAATGTTTTTAAAAGTAGCTGAACAGCTGGAAATCATTTAAATGTCTCTTTTATTTGCATAAGATTTAAAAGAAACTGAGATAAAACAGCTTGCTCAAGCATAAATCTCAAATAAAGTGAAGTTCGTTTAAAAAAAAAAAAGATGTATTCTAACTGTAAAATAAGTTTTGTTTTTCATCAGTTTACGATCTTTTTCCATTTTCAATATCGATAAAATAAGATTTTTTATATGTAAATAATTATTAATTCATATAGAAGCACACTATCTCTTTTAAATATATTTGTTTCTTATTTTTTTATTTTAAATATTTAAGAGCATCATATTATATTATAACTAAAGCTTTAAATTAATAATAAATTATTTTATGGAGAAAAAAAAAGTAAGTAAATAAGAGTGTTTACAATAATACGATAAATTTTTAAATGTTTAAAATTAATTTTAATTGCTGTTTTCTTTTTTTGTCATGTCTCCAAAGTTTTACTTTTAATATTGATTATTGGATTATCATCTTTAATTCTCTTAATTTTAATTTTTTATAATCTCTCTCTATATAACTATATAAATACTCTCTCTCTCTCTCTCTATATATATATATATATATATAAATCGATATATTATAATAATAAAATCAGTACTAAAATTATGTTGATTTAATTTGTAGAAAAATAAAAAAAAATTAAAGGAGATTCTTTTGCGAAGGCAGTTATTGTAACTACAAACATAAAATGAAAAAAAAAATTATTAAATATATTTCTATGTTAAATAATAAATGGTTGCTTAATTTTAAAATAAGAAAAGCTACTGAAACAACAACATCATTTAAATAAAGTTAAATACGTTTGATTTCTAAAGTAGCATTTTAAATAATAGTTAAATTTATTTTCTCTCCATGTTTTCAATTTCCAAGAATATGAGAAAAATATAATAATAATAATTAAGAGTTTCATATATGATTTCAATTGAAAATTTAAAATAAGTATAGTTGTTGAAATAAATTTTATCAAAATTATTTTTATTGTATTATTAATTTCTAAGGATTGACTTATATTATAACATTATGCAACAAGAAAAAAAAATTCATTATAATTAATAAAAATGATTATTTGTTATAAGGAAAAAAGTTATGGAATGATGTTGGTCATATGAAAAAAAGTAATTATACCCAGAAACAATTTTATCAGTTTATAAAAATTAAAAAAAAAAAACATTATGTATTCTCAGATAGTAGTTGAACATATCATTTTGAGGTGAATATTTGAACTGCCAATTTTTAAATTATAAAAGAAATCAAGATGTATGATAATCATCAAGATTCAAGATGTATGATAATCATCAGAATCAAGATTCAAGATGTATGATAATCATCAGAATCAAGATTCAAGATGTATGATAATCATCAGAATCAAGATCAAGATGTTATGATAATCATCAGAATCAAGATTCAAGATGTATGATACTATGTTATAAATTACTTGTTAGTGCTACGAGAACATTATTTGTTATGTCAAAATTAATAATTACGAGTACAAAAAGCTTTGCTTGTGTATATTTAGTAAATAATAAAACATCTATAAACTTTATATAAAGAAAACCATTGTTTAAAAAAAGATAATTTATTTTCATTTCATGTAAAAAAAATAACAACATTAATGTTTAACAAAAAGTAGCAGTAAATAAAGAACTTAAAATGTCAAAAATTAAAAGTACATTTCAAAATGTTTAAGTCTCCAAACATTTAGAGTGGAAAAAAAAAAAATAATAATAAATAGCAGAAGTTCATTCTTCATCATACATATGGCAACACATAAATGTTCCAATATGTCAAGGTGGTATAAAATTTATCAAAAAATAGATTGTATACAAAACACACGGACACCACAAGCTTTTTTTTTTTTTTTAATGTCACTTTTTTTCCATTTTAAGCACACCAAAACAAAAATATGATGAGAAACAGATGATTTAACACACAGGACTAGACACCATAAGAATATTATGATGACCAACACAATTACAATAAAATCTCATAATCAATATTCAACTGTTAACATTAACAATCATCTTTTTCATAGGAACTTTTCAGTAGCTGTTCAACTTCAATAAAAGACAACACAGCTTTAAGATACACATCATAGACCATAGCCATACAATCACTGAATTTTTCAACAAGCATGTTACTCGCTTTTAATGATGATTCATGGAATCCACAAAATTAGAAAAAAACAATGTAAAAGTAAATGTTAAAATATAAATATAGATTTGGAAGACATTGTTGCACACCAATCAATATACAATCAAGCAACGCACCAGCATGGATTCACTTCACACAAGTTCTTGCTCATAGATGGATATCAAAACCATGATAGCGATTCCAGCCAAAATGCCAATGTTCTTGACAATCAGCATCTTGACGCGGGATCCTCCATGGTGTTCTCGCAATTCTGGAAGCTAGAATAATAATTAGCATTAATAATTTAAATTCTAATAAACCTAATTGCAAATAGTGTTCTTAGATGGAGCTAAGACACGACCTGCAAATTATAAACTTTAATGCAGAGTAATTGAAAGCGGGACACACAATTTTTTTGTACAAGTGTTCTAACGCACTCTCAGAAAAGAAACAGTTGATTCTTTCCTGCTGTTAGTTTTAATTGCAAATCTAAATAATATGCATAATTAAAAAAGTCTTCAAAATCCACGCCTTGACAAGGCCTAATGGTCTGACATGGGTGTAGAATGTAAAATTACACCTAATCAACATTAGTACAATAATTTCAGCAATTTTGGCAATTCTCAAAAGACACGATCTTTAAATTGTAAACTTTAATGCAGAATAATTGAAAGCGGGACACAGAATTGTATGCACATTTTTTTGTACAAGTGCTCTAACGCACTCTTTGAAGAAGACACATTGGATTCCTTCTTACTGTTAGCTTTAATTGTAAATCTAAATAATTTGTGTAGTAAAAAAAAAATTCAAAAATTTACATCCTGACATGGCCTAATGGCCTGACCTGGTTGTACGAATGTAAAAATACTCCTAACATTAACATTAGTACAATAACTTCAGTATACATTTTAACTTAAAATTCATTGTCAACAATAACTTTAATTCCTTTTAAAATTTTAATGATTTTCATTGTTAATCTGTCTTGGTCTAGATTTTACTTATAACACACATACGAGATTGGCAATTCTCAGACGACCACGGTGTTTAAATTGTAAACTTTAATATAGAGTAATTGAAAGTGGGACACATAATTGCGGGCAGGTTTTTTTTTTAACAATGCATTTAAATAAAAAAAAAAAACATCGGATTCTTCTTGCTGCTCGCTGTAATTGTAAATCTAAACAATTTGTGTAATTAAAAATTCTTCAAAATCCACGTTCTGACATGACCTAATGGTCTGGCAGGGTTGTAGAATGTTATTCCTTATCCCACTTGGTAGACATCTAGACCAAGCCCACGAACCCGTATGGACTCATGGTTGAAAGAAAAAGGGGGCAGCTACTGTTGTGATGGAGCAGCCGTAGGTAGAAGACTGACATGCTCCGTGACGCTCTACAGTCATATGAGACCGAGACGTACGGCTTAAAGTGGGTTAACAACCCCTACAAACATCCATGTCTCAGCAGGGACTCGAGCACGAAACCTGTAGCACCAAACACCAGAGACCTAGTCACTAGGCTATTCAAGCCCTTCTAGAATGTAAAATACATCTAACATTAACATTAGTACAATGCCCGATCAGTGGCAACGTGGGTCGGTGGTGAATATTAGGATGGTGGTTCAATCTGCTGGCGGCTTTGTAGTAAACACTGTTTCAAAAACACGAAGAGACTCGATGGCGTTTGGGATGTTCTCATCTTGCTTAGTGATCGGACTACTTGGTGGGAGTTTTCCTGGCTTTCTCCCATACGATATTTCCTCCTGTCCTCCCAGAAGGTACTGCCCTCCTTTAGCGACATTGAGCAGAAGTCAGACTTCTATCTACGTTTGCGCCATCAAAAACAGAAGCTGCCCCCCTCTTCCATCTTTCCGTGAGTGAAACGACAACAACAACTTCAGTACAATAACTCCAGCAAACCTTTCCAAACAGCTAACCTTTCAACATAAATTTTTATTCCTTTCGAAATTTTAATGACTTTGATAGTTAATCATAGTTCCATAGTTAATTTATGTATACGAGATTGGCAATTCTCAGAAACAGAATGAAAGTTCATGAAAATCAAAATCAAACAAAGACAGATCAGACAATTTAAGTAAAGAAAATCTTATAATCCTGCTCATATTGGAGATATTTTTACTACATCAGAAAAGATTGCATTTTAATGTCACTTTTATAGGTACTTAAACAAAATCTATGATATGGGACAGGGTGAGATTTAAAAGCATTCAAAATAATATTTATTTTTAATAAAAGATCTTCAGAAATATAAAATTTAAGCTGGCGTTAAATTTAATCCGTGTATGTTTAACTGGACCTGTTTTGTAAGACACCATTGAATCATCAATTTTAAGACAATGAATATTTACACTTTTTATGCCTTATATTAGTAATAAATTTAATATTTACCACTTTTTATTACAAGGGAAATAAGTTTAAAAGTCATTTTTAATCTGTAATAATTTTGCCACACAATTATTAATTCGTATTCTAAATATGTGCAATTTGAAGCTCTAATTTGCATCTCTTTTTAATTACTTGCTTTTTAAAGAGAAAGGAACAATAATAGAAAGAAAAACTAAATGCAATTTTTAACAATCTGTATACTGAATCAAACAACACATACTGATATTAATAACAATTATGATATTAATTACATATTTTGAGGATTTGTAATGCATTAATATAAGAATTTTTCTTTTCAAATAAATGTCACTATTCGACAAACGTAATAAAATACTGTAAAGCAAAATAATGTATTTCTCTATTAAAATACACAAAGTTATAATTTTTTTTTATGCCTTTAGTTGCATTTACTTTTAAAGGAAAATAATTATTTTTACATAAATATATTTTCTAAGAATATACAGGGTGAATATAATTAAAATCCCGCTTTCAAAATGCTGTAAAAAAAGAACTCCTTGTCACAATGAGTTCAAATTTGAACTGGGAATACTTGAAGAAGGGGGAAATGGTATGGCATCAAAAAAAAAAAATTCTACCGATTTGTTCATTTGGCCTTGAGTTCAATGAGTTCCATTTGGCCTTGCCGTAGTGGATGGGCTTTCCACTAACAGTGTCACAACTGTTGAATGACCTTGAAGTCATTTTGTTGAACACTACAATTGGTTGAATGTGCAACTCATGCCAAATATGTTGCCATTTGATTCAAAACACCACTGGCAGCCGAATTCACTTTCTTTTTATGCCGCGTGCAATGCCATCTTCTAATACATTTTGGAACTGTTTTTGATTCCGTACCGTTTCAAATCTTCTTCATGTATTTTCCGTTCAAATATGAACTCATTGTGACGAATGGTTCTTTTTTACAGCATTTTGAAAGTGGGACTTTTATAATATAGAAATTTTTATTTCATCTAAGACTAATGAATCTACGTTAAAAGGAGAATATATTTTACCATTTCTCCTAGAGCGACATATAAAAATATGCCAGCTGTCACTGCCATGACCCATTGTCTGGCTACTTCGTTGTCTCCGATGTAAATGCCGATGTAGAGTCCGGCAAAGCAAGTCAGGCCACTCAAGAAATTCACCCACAGAGCCTTGGAGAACGACAGTCCGGTAGAAAGAAGGACAACGAAATCACCTGAAACGTTATTTTGGTCCAATTTAAATAATCAAAAATTAATCTGCAAACTTTCCGTTTGATTGTTCTAAATATTTAATAATAAACAGAAAAAAAAAAATTAAAAACATAATTATTAACATTTTTTCTTTCTGGGATACTGGAATTAATTTAATTGAAAAATAAACTAATAATTTTTTCTCAATTACCGTAAATTTCCGAATATAAGCCGAACAGTGTATAATAGTGAGTTTTTAGTGAATGATATTGACCTGCGCCAATAGTGAGTTCAAAATAATGTACTGTAGTTCAGATTCGTATAAAAGCAGAAATAAAAGAAAAATTAGTCTACCGTTCGTTATTTAAGGTATTGTATTATTACTTTTCGTGTACAATTTGATACTTTTCTATTAGATGCATCAACATAGGATTTTCATTTCGGTAACCAGGTGACAATACAGTAATATAAACAATTTCAAATGTAAACCATCTCTTTTATTTTTTTAGTAATTCATTTAATTTAAAAATCAATTTATCTTTCATAAATATATATTTTTAAAGATGAATATCTGTGCGTGTGTATGTTAATAAATATATACATATAAAATAATGACATAAAAACGTGCTTTATTTAGCGATATTTGACGATTTATCACTTGCACTTGTGTAATGAAAAAGTACCTACTCTTTTTATGAGTTTATGCAGGCCGAGTACTTTAGAGGAGAGGGCGTAGGCTTAACAATTGCATTTGTTGCGGTTATTTAAATTGCATACAAGTAGTCGAAACTTCTTGTTTTATATGAAACAGTATTTTGGAAATGTAATATTGGTAACGGTCCAACAAATTGATGATAGCCATTTCAGCGCAAGTTTAAAGCAGAATATTCCTTTACATTTAGAGTCATTAACTTTAGAGAATGAAGCCACGTTTGGTCCACTTGGTACGTTTTGTTTTATGACAAACAGCATCTTGGGAATGTCGTATAAGTAACCAGAAAATTGATAATGGTTCTTTTTTTAACAATAAATAATGAAGTGTTTTATACACACCATACCAGTATGAGGCATAACCAACAAAAAAGTTACATGACCTTCTTGAAAACTGTAATAGAAAGCAAACTCAACTTTCGTCAAAATTGATAACTATTTATGCAAAATCCCTTATAATTTTATTACAACTTTTTTTTTTTCTTTGCAAAGCTGATCATTAGTGAGAGGATGGTAAGAAAAAAAAAAATCAAACTTGTCAAGCGATAGATAGGAGTAATTTCACATCCACTTACCGAATTCATGTGGAAGTTCATGACAGAAGACAGCAATGGATGTAGACAGACCACCCCGTATTCCAGTCGAAAAGGCCGCTCCGATGGCCAATCCATCACCAAAGTTGTGAATAGAATCGCCAAGTGTCACAACAATAGCCATGGAAGTCAAACCTGCATTAACGTATCGAGAATACGTATCACTTGAATATATAATTTAGTTAAACAATCACTATATTGTTTGTGACATCATTGTTGATTACATCATACTATATATGGTTATATTATAATACTATTCAATCGTAAGATTAATAGAATATATACAAATATGTCTTGGGATAATTATATGAAACTATGTTTCATGTCAAAGATCTTTAAACATCACGTGAAAAGGAAAAAAATATTAACAAAAAATTAAAGAATATGATTAATACATTTAATTAGTATATAATTAATTAATATTAATTAATACATTGAACAAATTTAAAAAATTCAATACCAAAAATTAAGAAAAAATCAGAAAAATTGCAATTTTATGACTAAAAATAAGTACATTTTCATAAAAATTATGTAAAAGGTAATAATGTATCAAAATACGACTTACACATTAGTGAAATGACTATCATTTAATGTCAGTTGAACATGTGGTTGAAATCAAGCTTTAAAAGTGACTGTAGCTTGTACAAGTATAAACTGCGAAACTCATTCATTTGATGTTTCATAAGTATATTTACATATGAGACACCATTTATCTGGACACCATTTATCTAAAGAAGAATTTATCTAAAGAAGACACCATTTATCTTAGCCATTTATCAATGAAGAGCCATTGGGTAAATAGAGATGGGTCAAAAACAATTCTTTGTGGCAACGTGGTGGAATCAATGTGGTGGTGTGAACCCTTCTGTAACTCATAGACTGCAGAATGCATTTCAAAGAAAAGAATCACTTTTTGGAAGACACAGCCGAGGAAGACAAGCTAGTAGATGAAAAGCTATTTGCATCTAGTTCCAGGGAGGTACAACATCGCTTCACCACTCCACTTAAAATCTTTTCTTGGAGCAGCCACTGGAATATTAACTGTCAGCAGGAAACTTTGCGAAGAAGCGTTGGTACGCAAATCGCGCAGCAATGTGTATATTCTTTAAACCCCGTCACCGAAATTGAAAGTTTAATCGGACTCGAGCATTTAGCAGTTGCAATACAAATCAATGGAGATCTGTATTTTTTTATATATATACAGATATGACCATATTTTTGTTCGTAAAGTGTTATGTCATTTTTACAGATTACTTACCTAAGAATACTGGTTTGGAAACCATAAGGTTTGGTGGCTTTTTAATGGTCTCAACATCTACGATTTCAGTGTCCAAAGAAGAACTCGATTGGTCTCTTGAAACAGGCTAGAAATTGAAAAATAATAATCAGTAAAAATCAATTAAAAAAGAAACATTAATGATCATTATTTGTTTCGGAATTTTCGAAGAATATTGGAAAGGAATTTTATTGGTGTGGCGAGAGGCAAAATACATGGCCCCGTGATTAGAGATGGGAAAAACTGTTAATTTTCGTCAACAGTGCTAACTTTTAGTACTTATATAACTTCAACGGTTAATTTTAATGCCTTTTAAATTTGCAATGTGTGGATAAGTTATGTATATGAATACTATATAACTGACAGAGATAATATGAATTGTAAGTTAGAATATGCTTTTACCAAAAAGATATTTGTTACATTTGCTTGTTATATTTTCTGTATCCAACAATTATACTGATTTTTTTTTCCATACGTATCTATGACTAAAATAATTAATTAAACGCATTTTGATTTTATAGTTATTTCGTAAATACTACAAAAGGTTTTTTGTAGTTATTTTGCAGTTTAAGCGGTTTTTTTTTAGTTATTCTTAATAATAATAACTATCAAGCGATTGAAAGGTTATATTTAAGTAGAGTTGAAAATAATGCTTTACATTTCATGTATTCTAAATTAATTGGTGTTAACAAACATTGCAGCAGCATAAGCTATCAATAAATTTGACTGGCGTTAAAATTAATGCAAATCTAGTAGTTAAACTAATAACAATTGTTTCTCTCAAAGTGTTGCATTCAAACTTAATTAAAATTTACGTTATCCTTAATGATACCTAATGCCGAAGCTGGGAAATACTTTTAAAATTAACCGCTAATGTTAACGACTTTCTTTACGAAGAGTTGAATTTTTATCGGCACAAAAATTAACGGTATTTCTAACGTCATTTAACACAGAGATCGAGTAGATCTGCTAAATTGAAAAGTTAATTCTTCATTTCGCAAATTTTAATTCATCGCTGATTCTCCACAACATATTTAAATTAACAGCTATTTTAATATATTAATTAACACCTACCTTAACTTACATTAAATTAGTACTTATGTTAACATACAGGTGGTTATCAAAATAATGGAAAAACCAGTGAAAAAAGAGTGACATTTAAGAATGAGCTTCGTATGCAATAAAATGGAATCTTACCTACAGGTTTTATTTTCATATAAAAAGTATACATCATGGTAGTATGAGGTAGATTTAGTGATGAATCTCGTCTCAAATTACGTCTCGAATTTTTGTTAAACGCGTAAAATGTCAGAAATCACGTACTTTCAAAGGGGCCAAATTGTAGGAGCCGGTCTAGCTGGAGCAACTGTGATCGAAACATTCCAGCTTTTTGACACTTCTAGAGATACAGTGTCTAAAGTCATGATATAGTACACACACAGCACTTCAAGATAAGCTAGGTAAAAAGCAAAATACTGGACGAAAGGAGAAGTTGAATTAAAGAGACCGACGAGTATTAAGGGCGAATTATAATGCCTATAAAGAAAAACAACTGCAGAAAAATGACCGCAGAGCTCAATCAGCATCTGCATTCAACAGTGTCAAGAATTACGGTTAGGAGGCACCTTCATAAACAGGGCATTTACGGAAAAGCAGCCATTCCCAAGCACTTGTCACATCTGTAAATGCCAAACGTCATCTACAGTGATGTCACAAACACAAAATCTGGTCAATTGATAAGTGGAAGACAATTACAGAGTAAGACAAATCATCTTTCCCTCTTTTTTCCACAACAGGATGGATACATGTTTGGATGACACCTACACAAGGGTATGATATCGTGATTGTCTCCTTCCAGCTTTCAAGCATGGAGGTGGATCTTTCATGGTTTGGGCAGCCATGTTATAGTTTTCTGCTGGCCCAATCGTAACCCTGAAAGGAAGTATCACCGGGGATTAGTATAGAGAAGTGTTAACAGACCAGGTCCATCCTATGATGCAAACTTTGTTTCCTGCAGGAGTTGAATTTCCCAGGATGATATTGTCCCTATTCATGCAGAGGTAATCATAGTTTCATGAACACGAGGATGAAGTGAAACATCTATATTGGCCCGCACAGTCTCCCGCTCTCAATATATCGAAACGTTGTGGTCTATTTTAGAACGATCAATCTGGAATCAATATCTTCCTCAGGCCTCTCTTCCGCGTCATCTCCATGGAGAATGAGTTAATATTCTACTAAAAACTATTTCAGCAATTGTATGATTCTATTCCCGGGCAAATCAAGCTGTATTACATGCCAAAGGCGGTACTACGTCATATTAGTAAAAGATTCCTTATTGCTCTAGGGTGTTTCCATTATTTGATAACCACCTGTATGTTAAATTAACACATACTTTGCTCACCTGTTAGCTATCTCACGCACAAATTTATCCGTGATTGCTAGCAGGTGAGATAATCTAACGATTTTCCAGGAGACTGTATCTGCTGCCCAATTAGAGCTTCCTAGATAATTTTTTTTTTTTCAGTGTTTCTAACAGTTACAGTTTTACTGTTTATATATATGAGAAAATAACCTCTGAAAATACCCCTAAAAAGCATTACCTTTGCGATGATCGTAGATATTACTGATTTTTTTTTGAGCTACCAAAAATTTTAGAGAAAAGTGCATAAAACAAATTAGACACTCTCTCACTTCAAGAAAATTGCAACATCAAAGTTAAAAAAGGTCAGTTTTATTTTACCATTGCCTGAAGAAATCCTATACATTTTTTAGCATATTTATTTCATAAATGGTATAGCAAACATATTTGGAAAAGACAAGAAAATTTTAAAATGTGTAAGATCAAATTTTTAGAAATGATAACCTACGAAATGCAGTTACTTTATGGCCATAGTAACAATAAGACATTAGATCAATAAAAATGAAATATATAATGAATATATTAATATATATTATAAATGAATAAAAAAGAAATGTAAAAAAATTATTGTATTTCATAAATTTTAAATTGAATATTTCTTAATTCATATGTAAAAGAATAAAATAATACCAAAACCATACAAAATAAATGCAATAAATAATAAAGATAAAATAACCTAATGAATTGGTATGTAATTATTTCCCAAAAGCACATTAAAAATTAATTAGTGTTAGGATGAGGCAATGAAATGTTCTATTCCTTACCAATTGTGTCTCCGACTTGGTCTTGACCGAAATCAAGGTGGGCAGCTCGTCTGGAAGGTGAGCGTGACTGTGACCGTGTCCTTTGTTCTCCTGAAACACAACAAGGACACATTACTCAAGTGCACCAACGACACCTTGACACACGGGCCATTAATTAATTCAGGACAATGATCCACTTCACTCCGGGAGACATGTGGGCGCAGTGACAGCGTCAACTGTGACACACTTCACGGTAATGAGTTAACGGGATTGGATGACTGTCGATCTCACAACAAATGTGCTTCAAACTTAATTCCTACAATTAAAATTTCGACATGCATTTTTCAATTAGGTCTAGTTTGTAGTTAGTATAGTAGATCATATTTTATAATTAGTATATAGTATAACTAGTATATAATTAGTACAGAGGTTTAGCATTCTGTTACAATTTTTGACGTCTAATTTACTTTAATTCCTTGCTTACAATTTGCAGATTATACGCAAAGAAACCTCAAAATGCTTGAAAGCAAATTATAAGCTATAAATTGCCTATTACTTGTGAACATTTTTTAAAGTTTCATAAAAATTTGCCGGCAATACTTGACAGAACCTTTAGTTGCCCTCATATTTAATTTATCGTAATTTTTTACATTCAATTTCTGGATTATGAGCTAAAAAAAAAAAAAAAAAAAAAACTCAATATTTCTAAATGTAGATTATATGTATAACTTGTGGGCATTATTTTCGGAAGTTGCATATAAATTACAAAACCGCCACCAAAA
The DNA here is from genome assembly GCA_021605095.1 of Caerostris extrusa. Lineage (NCBI taxonomy): Eukaryota > Metazoa > Arthropoda > Arachnida > Araneae > Araneidae > Caerostris > Caerostris extrusa. Next base: position 141,290 of record BPLR01011076.1, on the reverse strand, counting down.
AATGCTTTTTTTTCAAAAAATTAATAGAACTATTTAAACCTAAGAAACCTCGAAACTTAGATTATAAACCACTGCGTACAATTTGTGGACATTATTTTCGGAAGATTCATAAAACCAATTTTACAAAACCGCCATTTAAGAATCCTTTTTTCAACAAAAATTGGTGGAATCGTTTAAATGTCCCCACATTTAACTTGTTATAAATTTTTACATTCAATTTACGTATTATAAGCCAATGAACCTTAAATCTTGAAGAGCGGATTATAAACCACCGCATATAATTTGTGGACATTATTTGCGGAAGTATTATAAAAGTCAGTTCTACAAAACCTCCACCAAAAAAAATGTTTTTCCCACTATGAAAATTAATAGAACAGTTTAAATGTCTTCATATTTAATTTATCATAATTTCCTGCATTTCAACTTGATAATAATAGATCAATTTGATCAGTAAACCTCAAAATCTTGTACGGTGGATTATAAAGCACATACGATTTGTGGAGATTATTTTCGGAATATATATTTAAAAAATATTATAATTATAAGAAGCATGAATAATATGCATTTTTAAATGTATATTGCATTTATATTTTATCTCCTATACATATATCTTATTTTGATATTTTATATTAAAATATTGTATACGTGTTTTACTGTAGATAAAAAAAAAAATATAAGAATTGTACATTTACTCTTTTTTATAATGCTAAGTAATTTGATATTATTAACTACGTTTCGTGTAGAATATTCCATGGCAGAAAAATTAAATTAATTATAACGAATATTAGATTACGTATGTCAAAAATACGTTATAATTGATGTTGACCTCAAAATGGATATCAGTTGTTTTGGTTTAATAAGTAGGTCGATAAACAATATCTAATACTCAAGGTAGTTATTACTAAACAATGCCTTTCTCGGAGAAAATAAAAACTCCATTAAAAATGAGAGTTATCATTTCTGTCACTTATTAACTTACAAAAATACTTTTATAAACTTTCGTTATGAAATGGTTAAACGCTATTATTTTGTGTCCTATTTTCCCAATGTTGTTTGTGCACGCATTTAAACAAAAAAAAAATTTTTTTCTGTATTTGCTATTAAAAACTGATAAAAAAAAAATTGGAATTGAAAGGTTTGCTTGTAAAATAAAAACTTGGTAATTATTAACCTACATATAATAAAAACCAAAAATTGAAAAACCAAATATATACCATGCAGCATTTGAAATTAAATTGAATAAATTATAAATGAATTTAAATGCTTTTTTTTTTTTTTTCGTGTTTTTTTAATTATTTAAAGTGTATTGCATTTGGCTTTAATTTTAAATGTATCCCAAACTTAATGAAGTAGACTGACACACAAATTATTAATATAAATATTAAATACAATAACTTTAAATTTAAACGCATGTAATTTTAGTACACAAACATACTAAAATTATGTGTATAAATAACTTTATTTACTAAGTTTTCGTAAGTAGAAGCTCTTTACGGAGAATTTGCTCGAAGTTCATTATGACGAGGTAATTTACCATGTTTTAGTGTACTCTAATCCGAAAATATTATTTTTGTTATTGTGTTATGTTAAGTACAAAAAAAAAAAGACATATAATGCGTGTTTAAAACTATTCTTAATCGTAAAAATACCGTTTTATATCTTGCCAATATTATATTTCTAATTCTGAAACTCTACTTAAAGTTTACTTTACTTTACCTAGTTTGGAGATCTTTTCTTTTCGTGTCATTAACAATTAAGTTAACCGTGACCATTACGGTCACCATAATAAAGTTAACTGTGACTGCGGATTAGGTTAACTGGGTCCGTGGATTACAATAAATATTTCAGGAATGTTCTTCCGTTGGGTTTGAAGAGCAGTGAGTAAACTCCCAGATATTCGTGCGACCATATGACCAATTTGGAATTGTGAAATACATTACGTTTGGATATCTACATCCCATTTAGTAACTCCTATCTAATGGGGGGGGCTGACAGCCAATTGCCATTTGGTACCACAGGCTTCAGGTTCGAATTCTGGCGGTGGCATGGATATTTGCTAGTGGTTCGAAATCCACATCAAACTGTAGGTCCCGGTCTAATTAGCCTAAAGTGTGCACAAAATGACCGTAGAGTGACAAACCAAAAACAATCCTCGTTAAACTGTAGGTTCCGGTCTAATTAGCCTAAAGTGTGCACAAAAAGGACCGTAGAGTGACAAACCAAAAACAATCCTCGTTAAACTGTAGGTTCCGGTCTAATTAGCCTAAAGTGTGCACAAAAGGACCGTAGAGTGACAAACCAAAAACAATCCTCGTTAAACTGTAGGTTCCGGTCTAATTAGCCTAAAGTGTGCACAAAATGACCGTAGAGTGACAAACCAAAAACAATCCTCGTTAAACTGTAGGTTCCGGTCTAATTAGCCTAAAAGTGTGCACAAAAGGACCGTAGAGTGACAAACCAAAAACAATCCTCGTTAAACTGTAGGTTCCGGTCTAATTAGCCTAAAGTGTGCACAAAAGGACCGTAGAGTGACAAACCAAAAACAATCCTCGTTAAACTGTAGGTTCCGGTCTAATTAGCCTAAAGTGTGCACAAAATGACCGTAGAGTGACAAACCAAAAACAATCCTCGTTAAACTGTAGGTTCCGGTCTAATTAGCCTAAAGTGTGCACAAAAGGACCGTAGAGTGACAAACCAAAAACAATCCTCGTTAAACTGTAGGTTCCGGTCTAATTAGCCTAAAGTGTGCACAAAATGACCGTAGAGTGACAAACCAAAAACAATCCTCGTTAAACTGTAGGTTCCGGTCTAATTAGCCTAAAGTGTGCACAAAAGGACCGTAGAGTGACAAACCAAAAACAATCCTCGTTAAACTGTAGGTTCCGGTCTAATTAGCCTAAAGTGTGCACAAAAGGACCGTAGAGTGACAAACCAAAAACAATCCTCGTTAAACTGTAGGTTCCGGTCTAATTAGCCTAAAGTGTGCACAAAATGACCGTAGAGTGACAAACCAAAAACAATCCTCGTTAAACTGTAGGTTCCGGTCTAATTAGCCTAAAGTGTGCACAAAGGACCGTAGAGTGACAAACCAAAAACAATCCTCGTTAAACTGTAGGTTCCGGTCTAATTAGCCTAAAGTGTGCACAAAAGGACCGTAGAGTGACAAACCAAAAACAATCCTCGTTAAACTGTAGGTTCCGGTCTAATTAGCCTAAAGTGTGCACAAAATGACCGTAGAGTGACAAACCAAAAACAATCCTCGTTAAACTGTAGGTTCCGGTCTAATTAGCCTAAAGTGTGCACAAAAGGACCGTAGAGTGACAAACCAAAAACAATCCTCGTTAAACTGTAGGTTCCGGTCTAATTAGCCTAAAGTGTGCACAAAGGACCGTAGAGTGACAAACCAAAAACAATCCTCGTTAAACTGTAGGTTCCGGTCTAATTAGCCTAAAGTGTGCACAAAATGACCGTAGAGTGACAAACCAAAAACAATCCTCGTTAAACTGTAGGTTCCGGTCTAATTAGCCTAAAGTGTGCACAAAAGGACCGTAGAGTGACAAACCAAAAAAAATCCTCGTTAAACTGTAGGTTCCGGTCTAATTAGCCTAAAGTGTGCACAAAATGACCGTAGAGTGACAAACCAAAAACAATCCTCGTTAAACTGTAGGTTCCGGTCTAATTAGCCTAAAAGTGTGCACAAAAGGACCGTAGAGTGACAAACCAAAAAAACAATCCTCGTTAAACTGTAGGTTCCGGTCTAATTAGCCTAAAGTGTGCACAAAAGGACCGTAGAGTGACAAACCAAAAACAATCCTCGTTAAACTGTAGGTTCCGGTCTAATTAGCCTAAAGTGTGCACAAAATGACCGTAGAGTGACAAACCAAAAACAATCCTCGTTAAACTGTAGGTTCCGGTCTAATTAGCCTAAAGTGTGCACAAAAGGACCGTAGAGTGACAAACCAAAAACAATCCTCGTTAAACTGTAGGTTCCGGTCTAATTAGCCTAAAGTGTGCACAAAAGGACCGTAGAGTGACAAACCAAAAACAATCCTCGTTAAACTGTAGGTTCCGGTCTAATTAGCCTAAAGTGTGCACAAAAGGACCGTAGAGCGACAAACTAAACCAATCACCCGACCATGTTCTCGATTGTTTGGGGCTCACCAAATAGGACCATTTTACTACGCAATTGCTTATTTTGTACTTTATCAGATTTGGACATGGACATATATGGATGGGCATGGACATATATCATGGATTTGACCTAGCGCTGCTGGAACTTTGGAGTACTTTTGGAGCTTTTACAACGTCAACAACAATGACCGGTGATAAAAATCAAAATCATTCATTACAAGAAGCGCATAAAAGAATGTCGCAATGAATAATATTCAACCTGGAAGACGCATTTGCAACAGTTGCGAGAACTTTTCCCTTAGCCTAGTTCCCCGTCAAGACATGGCGGCATTTTCAACTTCAGTGAGCAATGACCGATGCTACTGACCCGTGCAGTCAGTAAAGTCCCTTTTGCCATTAGCGTTACGCAAGGTTAAAGATTAATCTTCAGTATGCGGAAATTTGCATGGCTTCAAGCAGTTAAAAGTGTTTAGATCCAAATCCAAACAGCAAGTCAAGAAGTCTGGATTTGCATCGAATCTTTACAGGCGAAAAGGTCGTGAACGATGGTAAGGAGGCTTAACTCTGCTTTGCGTGTCTTCCTGACGATAAAGTGAGAAGAAATAAAATAAGATTTGAGTTTAATGTTTACTTATGAGTAGTTATTCTCACATGAGTCTTCTCAATCTAATAGTCTGTCAATGGTAACACAAAACAATTCACCTTCAATTAAAGTAATGCGGCACTTTTATATTAAATTTAAGATACTTTCATTAAAACATGACTCAAGGGCTCAGCTACGGAGACAATGCAAATAACAATATAAATAATGCGTTTCTTTTAATGCGTATATCAAACTTACGTGTGAATATGATCTTTTCACTAAAATCGCTTCGAGTTGCTGGTAATACGAATGAAAAAAAAAAATTCGAGTGCAAAGGGTTAAAGACAACATAAGTGTACTAAAATATTACAGATTGGATTTATTATAGAAAACTTTATATATAGAATTCTTTTGTACATGTGTTTGTCGAACTCCTGTTGAACGGCTGGACCGATTTTGATGAAACTTTTTGTATGTGTTTGATAAAACATGGAGAATATTTTTATGCTACACCCTTTGTTGTAACTCGCCAACAACTTCTATACCGTTCCGCCTATCAACTTCTATATCGTTCAACCCATCGCTATGAAAATTGGTAATAACATGTATTCGAGTATGGAAAATAAGTTCGCGTTATCCACTTTATTGTTATTTGCCACCAGATGCTGCTGCAGCATTTCATCTTATATAACGCTCAGACGATATTCATGAAAATTAGTATGCGCGTATATTGGAGAATATATGTGTGATATGTAATTTTCTACAATGCATTTTTGGCAGGACATCATATGGCGGGTTCTGCTAGTATATATATATATACATTTTTAAAATGCATAATGGTGTATTTTAAAATAAAAATATGAACAAGTCTGAAAAAAAATTATGATTAACAAGAACCCAATATCTAATTTTATAACTGCTATTTTAAAAACAACAACATTAAAATATAAATGGGTGTACATTTATTCACAGATGAGATATTTAGATTAATTCAAAGACAAATCCAACCTACTATTTTAAATTGAATATTTTTATATATAAAATGCTTTACAGATATTACAGATTGCGTTTTATTTGATTTTACAAATTGCCGATAGATTTATTTTATTTTTATTTTACAATTGCTGAGGATTTAAGATTGCGTTTTATTGCATTTTAAAAATAATTGAAGAAATCCTGTCATTATTTTCAGTTAACTAAAATTTGGCTTGTCATTGTACGTGATATGTTAAGCATTTGTATATGTATCCAAAATAAATTGCTGAGTAAGGAAAATCTTGTTCCATTATGTAAGAAATAAAATTTAAAAATCTCCGTTTAATTAGGAAAAATGAAATAGAGAAATGCCATGTTACATAACTTAGAAAGCGTGTGTTAATGCAAAATAATTCCATTCCTATTCAAGGCTAGGCTAATAATCTCAGAAATTTATTTAAAGCAATTTATATAAAAAGTAATAATAAGTTTTTCCACGTGCGTATATTGGTTTTGTTAATTTTCAAACATTTCCATTCCTTATCAAGATTAGCTAATAATCTCACAATTTAATCAAAAAACAAATTTTACAGTAAAAATAAAATCTACATAAATTTCGTTCCACATGAGTACAATACTTTTACTTTGACAGTAACAAGGAAAAAATCTACTATAAAAAAAAAAAAATCAAATGAAACTGTTACTAAGCTGAAATTCGAGAATAACTCCAAGGTCGGAGCGGTTCAAAACACAAAGAAACTGAAATTTTAATTATTTAATTAAAAGAACATTAAACCGATATGGCGTGTACATGCCCAGTTATGCAAAACACGCAAAAGATCTCCCATGGAATAATAATAATGTTACATTGAAATTTTATTTTCCATTCTACTATGTGTTGGATATCTCTAACAATTTGTAACGCGATTTAAAATCCTCAGTATCTAACGGCAATTTGTAAAGTTAAATGAAACGCAATCTGTAATATTTGTAATTCAATTTATATATAAAAATATTCCTTCTAAGATAGAAGGTTGGATTTGTCTTTGAATTAATTTAAATATCTCATCTGTGAATATATACATATATTTATATTTTAATGGGGTTTTTTTTTAAATCGGTTGTAAAACTAGATATTGGATTATTGTAAATCAGGAATTTTTTTACACTGGCTCATATTTTTATTTTAAAATAACGCGCAGCATTATGTATTTTAGAAATGTATATATTTACTAGCAGAACCTGGTATACGTTGCTCTAACAAAAAAAAAAAAAAAAAATGCATTATAGAAAATTACATATCGCGAATATATTCTCCATGTTCCAATATATGTGCATGCTAATTTTCATGGATACCGTTTGAACGGTATATACGATGAAATGCTGCAGCACCCTTTGGTGGACAGCGTGAACCTATTTTCCATACTCGAATACATATTTTTACCCATTTTCATAGCGAATGGTTAAACGGTATAGAAGTTGATAGATTTCAGCACCATCTGGTGGCGACTTACAACAAAGGGGATAGCATAAAAAATTTTTTTGTTTTGTCAAACACATACAAAAAGATTCATCAAAATCGATCAAGCTGTTTAGGAGAAGTTCAGTGACAAACACATGTACAAAATTATATTGATTGCAACGCCACCTACTTAGTCCAAGTGTGAATTTAAACCATCCAGGGACCCACTCAAAAACAAACAAAAAATTTCATCAATATCGGTGGAACCGTTTAAGAGGAGTTCAGTGACAAACACACGTACATAATTATATTGATTACAGCGCCACCTACCGGGTCTAATTTTAAATCTAAACCATCGAAGGACGCACTCAAAAAATATCAAAATCAGCCGTTTAGGAGAAGTTCAGTGACAAACACATGTATGGGAGAATTATATATACATATATGTAAACGTAGAAATTGTGTAGCTTAAAACGTTAACGAAGAAAGAAAAGTCATTTTAAAAGCAATGACAAAAGAATAAGAGTACATTCAGAAAACTGATTGTTAAACATGCCATTTAAGATTGCTTTTATGAATATTCTTTAAGAGGTAAATTTAAGTAACTCAAGGTTATTAATCACACACAATTATTTTGTTTGCATTTATGGCAGTTATCCTTTAAGTTGCCATAGCAACTGAAATCAACGAAAGTTAATAATTTGACCAATTCTGTGGGAAGATAAATATCGAGTTCAAGGGCCAGCAAGTGCGAATCGATTATTTCTAGAGGTGGTAGTTAGACGGGACCTGATGGCCGAGTGACTAGTTCTCTGGCGCTCGGTGCCACTGGTTTCGCGTTCGAGTCCTGCGGTACCATGGATGTTTGGATTGCAATGGATTCCTTGGAGTGCTTATCTCTCATTCGAAGTCATAGTTGTAGTCAAAATACGTATATCTATTGATATTCATACAATAAAATATGAAGTGAGAACGTATGACTTCGTATACTAAAAAAAAATATTAAAATGTGCAACGAAAAAACTCGTATGTCCATTTTCATTTATTGATTAAAAATATGGAATGAAAAAATTCATATTCGTATATTAAAACATGCAATGCAAATAATTCGTATCTCTATTCGTGTTCTTAGTTTAGAATATACAATAAACAAAAAAAATGTATTCATATTCGTAGACTAAAATAAGCAATGAAATACATTCGTAATTATACTCCATTTGTATTCATATATTAAAATATGCAATGAAAAATTAGGATATTTAGTCGTTAGTCGTGTAAAGAAAAAAAATATCGATATTTGTTTCCTTATATTTAAAAATACAGTCGGAATTCAATTCCTATTCGTCGATTAAATTACGAAATGCCAACAATATCATATTAAAATTCATAGTTCTATTTCGTATATTTGTATTTGGGGAGCGACAGAGATCTACCTCCCCATGATGCACCCTGGTAACGTCCTCGCGACTAAAAGTTCTACTACTATCGGTATGCAACAACACTCCAAGAGTAATTACCCTTCGTGGGACATCTTATCTTACAATGGAATGCGGACGATCTGCCCCAATGTAAGAAAGTTGAGATTCAACACTCTCTTGCCAGCTACGATGTTGAGACTTGCGGTGGGCCATGACTGTTTGCGAACCATCAGCATCCCATTAGCATTTTTGATAGGTCAAATTGCCCGATCTGTGGAAATGCAGAGATCATGGACAAACACCACATAGCAGGATGCCCGGCCTTGCTTTAGGACTCCGAGGTGAAAAAGATATTGGAGTGCTAAAACTTTGCTGATGAGATAGACCGTAGGATCGTAGAGCGTTGCAAGGATATTGTTACTCCGCGTCCGTAGTCTATCTTCAAGCTACCCCCCTCGGGGAGTTCTAAGTGAGTAAAGTAGGTGCAGCGTTTGTCATAAGGCATAAAAAGGCAAATGTCTAAGTGTTTGCCAACTGCATTAGGTAGAAAATTCGTATTCGTTCGTATTCTTAAAAATAAAATGTTTGAGAAAAATTCGCTTCTCGACCCTGTTCGTAAAAATTAAAGAAACAATTTTTAAAAAATTCAATAATTTCATTATTTTGTTACCTTTAAATTAAAAACAGCGCTATAAATTATGAGAAAGCCAATCTTTTTGAACATCATTTTTAATTGACACGTATTTCCGCTATACCACATCTCCATCCTTCCATAACCAAACTGTATTTTAATGTAAATTACAAAAGAATTTCGAAAAATCATGAATCAACAACGAAATCGACAATTGCGAAATCCACGAACTACAGTACACCTTATTCTCATGTCTTTCACAGTTTTCCAGTAATGCATTCTCTCCCCCACCACCCTTCGAACACTTTCTCTTCCAGAAAAAGTCGTAAAAGAGTTAGAGGTTTTAAGTGGCAGATCACGAGAAAGTTTTCAGGTCAGACCTGAATTGCCAACGAAGAATCTGGGGTCGAAATAATGCGCGGCACGTAGCGCTGATGGGTAATAATATCTTTTAGTAACTTTCGAACGGCTTTGGTGGGAAAGTAATTCCAACAGCAAAACACAGTTTAATACGGAATCGATTTTTTATTTTTCAACCAGGAGAAAGTAATGACAGAAAATCGCAAGAGATTACCTTTCAGTTAATCAAAATCTACCAACAATTTTAAGCCAGAGTTTTTAATGATACATTATGCATTGCGATTGGGGTCTTAAGTTCATTGAATGAATATATTCATGTAGTACAGGGTCATCTAAAAATTACGACATATTTAAAAAATAATTATTCAGAATATAATACAGGTATAAAGATGCCATTTACGCAAAATGGGCCTGATGGCCGAGTGCTCGGTGTCACAGTTTCCGATTTCCAATCCCGACGGTGCCATGGATGTTTGTAGTGGTTCGGAATCCACTTTAATCCGTCAGTCCCGCTCTAATATAATTGCTGGCCGTAAGGATGACAACCCTCCCCTGTAAAAAGAAAACATCTCATGTCTCGAAATCTGCCAGTAGACACACAATCTTGGCCCTACCATGGCGTTGTTGTGCCAATGAAGAAGATTTACTCAAAATGGACGAAACGATAAGTTTATTTTTCTAAATAGTAAAAATATTCACAATACAATAGTTCATTTTTTTGATAACATGACGCTATTAACTATACATTATATAAGATAATACATCTGAAAGTTTAATAGCTAACAAATGTTTAACACGTTATACATTATTAAGCAACAGAGTTATCAGAATAAACACCACATTATTTTCCTCGTTATGATACGCAGCAAGTTTTTAAATGTATAGTTTTAAAATCATGTATCCCTACAATTAAATGTCACAAGGTGTCAAGCCAGGAGATCTAGATGGCCATACATGAGCAAGGCACAGACTGAGGATGTACTTCTCTCCAATTGTTGAGTGTAGCAAGCGTTTATAGGAGTAGCAATATGAAAGGCTGCTCAATCTGAAGGCGTTTTCTCCATGAGAAAATACTCATAAGGTGTCAAGTCAGGGGATCTAGATGGCCGTACAGTAGCAAAAGACCGAATGACAAAATGCATCTACGAAAGCTAAATTATATACTGGTAAATTTGTATTCTTGTCTTAGATTTGTATTATTTGTCTTAGATTAAAATGTGTGAGAAAAAATCGCTTCTTGATCATATTCATAAAATTAAAAGAGACAATTTAAAAAAAAAAAAATATCACCATTGAATTATTTTGTCTCTTTCCAATTAAGAACAGCGCTATACACTATGAGAAAATGAATCATTTAAAACCATTTTGATGACAGGCATTCTTTGCAATACCGCATAACCCCATAATCAAACTTTGTGTTAATATAAATTGCAAAGAAATTCGACAAAATATAAATCATCGACTAAATCGACAATTGCGAAATCCACGAACTACAATACACTTTCTTCTCATGTATTTCACAGCTTTTCCAGTAATGCATTCCCATCCCCCCCCCCTTTTCGAACACTTTTTCATCCAGAAAAGTCGTAAAAAGAGGTTTTAAGTGGCAGATCACGAGAAAGTTTCCAGGTCAGACCTGAATTGCCAACGGAGAATCTGGGGTCGAAATAATGCGAGGCACGTAGCGCTGATGGGTAATAATATCTTTCAGTAACTTTCGAACGGCTTTGGTGGGAAAGTAATTCCAACGGCAAAACACAGTTTAATACAGAATTGATTTTTATTTTATTTTTTACCAGGAGAATGTAATAACAGAAAATCGCAAGAGAAATTACCTTTCAGTTAATTGAAAACTACCAACAATTTTAAACCAAAGTTTTGTAATGGTAAAACCCGAATCGCAATGCATAGTTTAAGTTCATGTCATTGAATGTGTTCATGTTCAGGGTAACCCGAAAAGCACGACATACTTAAAAGTTAATCATTCCGAATATAATAAAGATGTCATTTACGCAAAATAGACTGAAAGAGAACTGTTTTTTTAACAGTGAAAAAATTCACAATACAATAGTTCATTTTTGACAGCATGACGTTATCAATTATCCATTATATAAGTTAATATGGGGCCTGAATGGCCGAGTGGCTAGAGCTCTGGCGCTCGGTACCACAGGTTTCGGGTTCGAATCCCGGCGGTGACATGGATGTTTGTAGTGGTTCGGAATCCGGTAGGTAAATTTAACAGTCTTATAACCCGGTATTATAACCGACTGTTAAGCGTTGGGCGTAGATCTGACAACCCTACACCATAAGAAAAACATCTCCCGACTCGAAATCTGCCAGTAGGAAGACGGCCTTGGTCCACACTGGGCTGCCACGCCAATGATGTTGATGATAAGTTAATATGTTTGGTTTTTGTCACTCTACGGTTGTTTTTTTTTTTTTTTGCACACTTTGGGCTAATTAGACAGCGACCTACAGTTTGACGTGGATTTCGAACCACTAACAAACATCCATATCATCGCCAGGATTCCATCCAGAAGCCTGCGGTACCAACAGCCAGAGTGCTAGCAGATTGACCATCAGGCCGCTAATACGTCTGGAAGATTAATGAATAACAAATGTTTAATACGTTATCTGCCATTCAATAACATCACACTATTTTCATCATTATGCGCGACGCAGATGGTCTTCAAAGGTGTAGTTTGAAGTCATGAATCCCAACAACCAAAAGTCAAAAGGTGTCAAGTCAGGAGATCTAGGTGGCCATGTCAAATGCGGTTTTCTCCAAATATTGAGCGCAGAAACTTTTTACCGTAATATAAGAAGTTGATGAATTTGAAGGCTTATTTTTCATTAGTAAAAACTCACAAGGTGTCAAGTCATGAGATCTAGATGGCCACACATGAGCAAAGGATCGGCTAACGATCAAGATCAATAATACAAGAGGTGCTCAATCTGGAGGTGTATTCTCCGGGAATAAAAATTGCTTATAGGAAGAGAAGGAACAACAACTATCTCAAGAAAAAGATGTCCCTTAAAACCGTTACTGTCAGAGAACTAATCTGTAATCTAAGAACGTCATCTGTTGGTAAAAGAATGAACTATTCTGGTAATAATATTTTTTTTATTTGAAAAAAAAAAAAAACTCGCTTCATTTTTGTCCGCAAACAACATTTTTTTACATATAGAGGGTGGTTATAATTAAAGTCCAACTTTGAAAATTCTGTAAAAAAAGATCCACTCGTCACAATGAGTTCAAATTTGAACTGAAGATATTCGAAGAAGGGGTAAACGGTACACCAAAAAAATTCAACCGATTTTCTCAATTTGGTATTAGTTTGCTGCGTTGGATGGGCTTACCGCTAACAGTGTCACAACTGTTAAATGACTTGGAAGTCCTTTTTCCGTCGAAAAACCGAAACGATGAAGCACATTGAACACTACAGTTGGTTTAATGTGCAACTCATGCCAAATACGTTGTGATTTTGATTCAAATTATCACTGGCAGCCGAATTCACATTCTTTATGTCGCTTATAACGCCATCTATTAATACACTTTGGAACTTTTTTTTTGTTACCGTACTGTTTCCGCTTCTTCAAGTATCTTCAGTTCAAATTTGAACTCCTTGTGACGAGTGATTATTTTTTTGTAACATTTTGAAAGTGGGACTTTATTTATAACCACCCTGTATATAATAGTTTTTTTTTCAAATTAATAATTTTTAAAGTTTATAACGAATTTTAGATAACCTTGTACTTTTTATTTAATTGTTTGCTAATAATAAAACTTTGTTTGTCTTTATGAACATCAAGATACCTTGTGCTTTTAGCAATAGATCCAGAAATGGCCGGCGACAAAAAATTATAAATCTTACAAGACTTTACCAGATTTATAATTAATTAAATACTTGTTTTTAAATGTTTGTTCATTAGCAAAAATTTATTTTGTTTTCAACAAATAAGATCCAGTGACTTAATAATAATGAAATAAAATAAAAAAAATCTCATGGAATTTCGAAGGAAAACATAAATAAAAAAAAGGAGGACATGGAATTCTACTGTAGAGGGTAAAAAAAAAACACAAAAGAAAAAAAAAAAAAAAAAAAAGGGACAAAAAGAAAAAAAAGAGTAAAAATACCCAGTTCAATGGACGTTATTTCATAATGAAAAGAAATTCTAAGCAAATATCCTGTTAAATATTTGAGAACATAGAAATAAAATAAAAGCTCTTTAACCACATATGCAAACACTATGCAAATATCCTTACTTAACAAGACGCAATACCATGCAAAAAGAGGCTTAACCGCTTCGACAAATGTTTTTACAGAGCGTTAACATTCATCGTTAACCTTCACTCAGCAAAGAAGGGTTGAACTGAAGGGTTTGGGTTGGAAAAAGATGACTCACCAAAAAAATATTTAAAAGACTTATGTTATATGTATTAAACAAAAGAAAAATATATATATAATGAATGACAAGAAAAAAATTGATTAAAATAAATAGTAAACTTTTACATTCTTACATTAAGTCTCAAATATATTAAGCTGTAACTATTACTCGAAATATTTGTGGGAAATTCTTAATAGCAAATTTTATAAATACTAATTTTAAATAATATACATACATTTCTGTTAAATAAATTTATCAATGTTTACAAACATTTAAAAAAATAAAATTAATATTTTCAAAAAAAGTAGTAGTAAGATTTATCATTCAGAAAGGGTATAATACTTATATCGTTATATGAACGACTTCACATAATAGAAATGAGTAGAGGCTTCGAACTTCTCAGATTCCACCAACTGCGGTGAAAATATGGAAACCTAATGTCGACACAATTGGTGGAACCCCCATTGAAGTGTAGTTTGAAGATATGCCATGGATGCTGGGTAACACTACCCAACAACGCTCTACGATCCTATTAGACCGAGACCTATGGTTTAAAGTGGATTCCGAACCACGACAAACATCCATGGCACCTCCGGGGCGAGAACCCTAAACCTGTAGTACCGAGCGCCAGAGCGCTGGCGACTCGGCTATTCAGGGCCCTATCCTTGAAAATATGACATTTGACTCAAAGCATATAATTGAACAAAAATTTGGGATTTGCTCACTGCTCCTCAAACACAACGGAAGAAAATCCTGGAATATTTATTGTACCCTTCTCCACGGTCACAGTTAACTTTATCACGGTGATCCCAATGGTCAAGGGTAACTTAATTGTTAACGACACAGAAAAAAGCAGGTCTCCAATCTACATAGCTTCAGAATTAAAAACATAATATTGGTAAGCTAACACGGCATTTCTACGAATAAGAACAGTTTTAAATAAGCATTATATATATGTTCTTTTACTTAACATAACAAAATACAAAATCTTTTATTTTTTTACATTATATATTCGGATTAGAGTACATTAAAACATAGTAAATTACTCACGCCATAATGAACTTGAGCAACAACAATGACCTTGGAGCAAATTCATTATTCCGCATGGAAATCTGCGGCGGATGCGGCTGACATTTTCCGAGTCTGTGATTTATTCCGTTGCTTTTAGCACACTTTTTTTTTTCTTTATTAAAATGAGCTGAATGAATATGATTGAAAGCCCGGCGCAGTGCGAGACATTATTTAGCCAGGCAGCCATTTGCATGATATTAATCTTACTACGGGACAACCGCCTTTTTGGCTAGAAGAACCGTGTTTACATTGCGAAAGTCTTTCATTTTGTAGTCACGTTAACTCCCTGAGGTTCGATGAACTGCGAAGTTAAAAAAAAAAAGCATTAAAATAATGTCTGTACAACGCCTGGCTTCTGATTATTTTCTCCAAAGCGGTTTCTGTCATTTGAGATGAGTTTGATGACTTAGTTTTCCACAATTCTAGGTAGTTTTGCAAAGCATCAAAGATTACTGTTTTAAATTAGTGATTATTTATTCATTTAGTCGGGAGCTTTGATCCACGAAAATATGGCCTTTGATTCAATATGTATAACTGTCATTTTGAACAAGAATCCTGGAGTTCTCCTGCACTTTGAATCGAACTACAACAACGCAGCCAGCAGATTCGAACCTAGGGCCTCCTGCAAACCAACTGTGCATGTTGCCACTAGGCCGCGAGTTGCCTAGGCCCACAATGCTGTATGCAATTGTAAATCTTCAAGCCATTAGCGTAATTGTTATTATTGTTTTCGACAGTCGGGCGCTTTGATCCAGGAAAATATATCCTATGATACAAATTGTATAATCGTCCTTTTGAGCAAGAATCGGGGTTTGATTTCGTTTGCAACTCTACTGTCATTTTGTGAATACTTTGGGTTAATTAGATCGGGACCTACAGTTTAAAGTGGATTACGAACCACGAACAAACATCGATACCACCGCCCAGGATTCGAACCAGATGTCTATAGTACCAAAGCCAGAGCGCTAGACAATCAGTCATCAGGCCACACAAAAATCTTAGAGATTTGCTTTCTACTCTTCGAATCCAACGGAAGGACATTCCAGGAATATTTAATGTACCCTTCACCACGATCACAGTTAACTTTATCACGATGCCCCCTGAATTGTTAATGGCACGAAAAGATCTTCAACCTACATAGTTACAGAACTAGAAATATATTATTGGCAAGTAAATACGCCATATCTACGATTAACAATAGTTTTAAATAAGCATTATATATTTTGTCTTTTTTTCTTACTTAACATAACACCATGCACGGATTAGAGTACATTAAAACATAGTAAATTACCCCGCCATAATAAACTTGGAGCAACAACAATGACCTTGGAGCAAATTCATTATTCCACAAAGAAATCTGCAGCGGATACAGCTGACATTTTCAGTCTGTGATTTATTCCGTTGCTTTTAGCACACTTTTTTCTTTATTATTAAAATGAGCTGAATGAATATGATTGAAAGCCCGGCGCAGTGCGAGAAATTATTTAGCCAGGCAGCCATTTGCATGATATTAATCTTACCACGGTACAACCGCCTTTTTGACTAGAAGAACTGTGTTTACATTGCGAAAGTCTTTCATTTTAGAGTTAAGTCAAGTCCCTGAGGTGCGATGAACTGCGAAGTTAAAAAAAAAAAGCATTAAAATAATGTCTGGAGACAACGCCTAGCTCTTGATTATTTTCTACAAAGAGGTTTCTGTCAATTGAGATGGGTTTGATGACTTAGTTTTCCACAATTCTAGGTAACATCCTACTCGAAATGACACCATTGTGGTAGTTTTGCAGAGCATCAGGGATTGCCGTTTAAAATTGCCGATTAATTTCCCATTTGGGTCAAGTGAGTAGTTTTGAATCTATACCAATTTATTTTGCAAAACATTTATTGTATGTTACACTAAAACCAAAATAAAAATACCATATTGTGACAATATCTAATACAGGGGTAGCGAACCCAAATGATCTTGCGGGCCTCTTTGAAATGCATCCCAACTCCGTTGGCCGCATATAAAATTATCTATTCACTTATTAGATTTAGACCCACTATAGACATTTTTTGGAGTACAAAATGGAAACCTAATGAGTTATTATTTTTGTGTTGACTATTATTCTTACATGTAAACATAGATAATATAATAATAATGATACTAAACGCACATTGCAAAGAAATATATAACGCTAAAAAATTAAATATAGAAAATATATAAATATAAACGAAATAAAATCAGTAGAAAATATTCATTTTACTGAGAGATATTTTTTTTCTCCACTCTTCAACAAGCTTTTGCAATTTGGGTATTTGCACATCGTAATGGGTGTTGCGTCCGTTATGTTTGAGTGTGTTTGGTGTTTGGTCAATTTCATTGTTGAAAAATAAAAACGATTTGCAAGTATAAGTTGAACCAAAAGTGCCAAAAACTCCAACTGAGAGTCTAGTTTGCTCTGCTATTAAAAATCAACTGTGCCTATTTAGGGATGGTTAATGAAGTCACTTAAAGTGACTCGGTAGAATCTGTTATATTAGATGTTCCAAGATGCGTGTGCATCATGAGTTCGGAGAACATAATTTAATAATTATTCTGAGAATTCTATTCAAGGTGGGCAGCGGGTTGCCCCCTAGACTAGAAGAACAGCGTTTACATTGCGAAGTATTTCATTTTACAGTTAAGTTAACTCCCTGAGGTTCGATAAACTGCGAAGTTAAAAAAAATCATTAAAATAATGTCTGGAGACAACGCCTAGCTTCTGATTATTTTCTACAAGGAGGTTTCTGTCACTTGAGATGAGTTTGATGACTTATTTTTTTCAGCAATTCTAGGTAGCATCCCACTCGAAATGACACCATTGTGGTAGTTTTGCAAAGCACTAAAGATTGCTGCTTTAAATTGGCGATTATTTTCACATTTGGGTCAAGTGAGTAGTTTTGATTCTATACCGATTTATTTTTGCGAGTCATTTGTAGTATGTAACATTAAAACCACAATAAGAAACCATAATGTGACACTGTCTGATACATTAAATTTCCAACTGGTTGATCGACAAAATTAACTGTTTTAAAACATTTCGTGGTGCTTAACTGTATTGAATGGATTATAGTATGGCAAACACATTAAGCATAATTTTTCACCTTCAGAATCAGCTATTTGAGTGAAAATCACTGTAATTTTCATGATTTCACGATTATAGTTTTGTTTGATACGGCTTTTTGTACGTAGGAAAGTTGCAAACGTCAAAAAAAAAAAAAAAATTACAACATTAACTTTAACACAGCGGATAGGTTCCACCTCGACTTTTATCTATGCTTAACTTGAGTAACATTAAATTTTTTATCAAAAGGTTTTTAATTTGTGTGATCAACATCAAGTCAAGCTCACGCTAAGCAATTTATGTTGAAGTAAAACATCACTTATGATGAATACATAGATGAATGATAGACAACACGACAGCATATTTTAAAAATTACATAAATGAGTCTTCTGGACAGTATGCTTCAAAATTGCATAAAAGTGAGTCGCCTGCAGTGCATGTTTTAAAAATTGTATAAAAGTTAGTCGTTTAGACAGCATGTTTCAGAATTGCATAAAAGTGAGTGGTTTGAAGAGTTTTAAACATACTCTCCAAACGACTCACTTTTATGCAATTGCTGCAATAACTTTTATGTAAGAACTGCATATTTTAAAATTGCATCAAAATGAGTCTTCTGAACAGTATGATTCAGAGTTGCATAAAATTGAGTCGTCCGGAGTGCATGTTTCAAAATGCATAAAAGTCAATCGTCTGGAGTGCATCATTCATAATTGCATAAAAGTGAGTCATCCGGAGTGCATGTTTTAGAATTGCAGACAAGTGAAACATCAGGAGCATAAAAGTAAGGGTTTGTTTAAGAACTGCATAAAAGTGAATCACCATATTTTAAAATTGACAGCAGTTTCAAAATTTCATAAAAGTGAATCGCCTGCAGTGCATGTTTTAAAATTGTATAAAAGTCAGCGTTTAAGCCTGTTTATAATTTCATAAACGTGCAGTCATTTGGGTTTAGACAGCATGCTTTAGAACTTCATAAAAGTGGTTTGAAGAGTTTAAACATACTCCAAACGACTCTGGAGAGCATACTTCAGAATTGCATAAAAATGTGTCATCTGGAGAGCACATTCATAGCAGAAAAGTGAGTCGTTTGAGAGTATGTTTTTTAGACCTGCATAAAAATGAGTCACCTGGAGAGCATATTTCAGAATTGCATAAAAGTGAGTCATCTGGAGAGGACATTTAAAATTACATAAAAGTATGCCTGGAGTGCATGTTTCAGAACCGCAGAAAAGTGAATCGCGTGAAGAGCATGTTTTAAAATTGCATGAAAGTGAGTCGTCTAGCATGTTCATGTTTTAAAAATAGCTTAAAAAAAGTGAGTCGTTGTTTAAAATTGCGGAAAGGATGCTGCAGAATTACATAAAATTGAGTCTTTTGGTCAGCATGCTTCAGAACTGCATGAAAGTGAATCATATGGAGAGCCAGAAAACCAGAAATATATCAGTGATTTGATTTCGTACATACCTGGCCGTGGAGTGGTCGGTCTTGTTGAAGGCACACATGATGGATTCGAAAAGGAAGAGTCCATAAATCGTGAAGAAGACGCCCAGCATGAGCTGCGCATAAGGCTCGAAATAACCGCCTTCGTGAGAGTGACCGTGATCTTCTCCGGGACCGTGACTGTGAAGACCGAGAAACTGCGGGAAAAAAAAATTATAAAAATAAATTCAGTTTCATGAAAATCAAGGTAAACATTTTATCCATTTTCATTATAAATAGGAAGGTAGTAAAACTAATAAAGTAAAGAAGATAGTAAATAGTAAAATTTTACATTTATAAAATAATAGACACATGAAATTATTTCAATTCAATTTGCATTAACTGCACCCTATGCTTAAATAATCAATAGCGCCCTGATGGCCAATTGACTAGCGCTGTAAACTTTGGTACCACAGGCTTCAGATTCGAATCCTGGCAGGCATGGATGTTTGTTAGTGGTTCGGGATCCAAGTTAAACTGTAGATCCCGGTCTAATTATCCTGAAGTATGCACAAAATGACAAGCGGCAAACGAAACCTAACCAGTAATCAGTATACATATCCCTGTATTTACAAATAACTTTCTAACAAATAAAAAAATTTACTTGAATTATAGGTGAACACATAGTTCAGTTCATGTTATACACAGACCAAGTAATCGTATTGTCGCCAAGTAATCGATAACACACCACATTAAATTTAATTCTTCTAAGGTAACATTTTTCCATCCGGCCACTGTTGTTAGAAGAAAGGAATTACATCATCGTACATTTATTTCAAAATGTCATCTTACACTGCGGCACATACTGGGTTTGGAAAGAAATTCTCAACAAGAAATAAACCATCCACGATGAAGATTCACAATTTCTTGAGGAAATTTAGAGCAACTTGTGCTGAAACGGATAGGCGCAGAAGTGAAACTGGTGCTCTAAAGGACAGACATCAAAGAAGTAGGCTTAAAAACAGAAGAGGATATAGCAGGACATTTTAAAGAATCGAATGTTCGAGAAAATTACTGAGAAGAAGAAAAAATGGAATTTTCTAAGGAACATATTCTAGGCTGAAGGTTGAGATTTCTTGTATGCAATGTGGAAATTATACAAGAATTCGAAAATCTAATAATAATAAAAAGTTGCATCTTTGCGTTTAATGCCAAAAATGAGTCATCCATGTTAACAGGTTTGGCTTGGTTTGTCACTCTACGGTCATTTTGCGCACACTTTAGGCTAATTACACCAGGATCTACAGTTTAACGTGGATTTCGAATCATTCACAAACATCCATGCCACCGACACGATTCGAATTCAATTATGTTGGTACCAAAGACCAGAGCGATAGCCAATTAGCCATCAGGCCGCCTTCCGTTAACAGAGAAACTACTCAAGCTTTGATGTATGATTTGATTCATATATTACAAAGTTTATTTGTTATACATGAATTGGAATGTACATTTCTGTAATTACAAATATGTGGTTTCGATTGTTAAAAATGTTTTGAATAAATTAATGCATATATAAATTTTCGCATCATACAGTAGATGCACAAGCAAATTCTCATCAGCATTGAATAAATTAAATATTTAACGAAATATTTCACCAAAATATTATTATTGTATTTCAAACTCATAAGTATCCTATATTCATCTGATAACATAGCGTATCAGAAAATAGATTTTTGTATCGGTTAATTTAACGGAACAGAAAAATTTCTGTTAATGCAAATGAACTGAACAATGTTTTAAAAAGACACAAATTATCCGTAAAATCGTTAGAGTAATAAAAAATAAATATTTATTTTTTAAAAATTAAATTTAAATAAAAATAATCCATATTTAATAAAAATTATATAATTCCATATTTAGTTTAAAAATTCCGTGGTCCATATTTAGTAAAAAAATCGGGTTATTTTTTTAGGAATTATAGAGAATCAATAGTTGTTAGCATTTTTTGAATAAGAAATAAAGATGCTTTTCGGTTGAAAATGCATAAAATCTAATGACGTATTGGATAATAACCATTTACATTGAATAATACTATTACAACATTAATTACAAAAATGAACATAACAAAAGTTATTGTTATTAATGTTCATTAATAAACCGTAAAGGCATTAATAACACTAAAAATCGTGGTCATTTGTATTAAAACAATAACTATCTTTAAATGATCGAGTTTTTCTCACCTGAGGCATGAGATGCAACATAGCATCGGCTGCAAGGGTGCTGAAAGCTAGGCCGTAGAACCCGATATGATGTAATTGTAGGCGTGTTTTGTCATGATGGGCAACAGCAGAACTCCAGCAAGAGATGTCAGGCTTATGATGAAGACGGAGAGAGATCCATACCCATAAGCTGCAAAATACACATTAAATATAATAATATATTAACTTAAAAATCAATATATAATGATAACATTATTATAAATAATAACAATGACCATAAAATAATTCTGATTATCATAATTTTAAACAGGTGTTAACGATTTTAGATATGGAGCAATAAAATGATTCTTCTTCTTCATTGGTGCAATAGACCCATGGTGGGCTAAGACCGTTTGCCTATTGGCAGATTGCGAGACAGATGTTTCTTTTTACGGTGTAGAGTTGTCAATCTACGCCCAAAGCTCTACAGTCATATTAGATTGGGACATACGGTTCTAAGTGGAGTCTGGGCCATTACAAAACACCAAACTACTCTGAACCCACCGTCTGACCTCTCTGACCGTCGGGACCCAAACCCGAAACCTGTGGCACAGAGCGCTAATTTCTCGACCATCAGGTCCCATATATATATCATAAGACGGCCGAGTGATTAATATATATATATATATATATATGTGTAGCTTTAGCTGTTTGCAAAAGATGCATCCCGGCCTAAACCTCAATTTTTGTAGGGTTACACCAGTTTCAACTGATTCATCCCGGCCGCTTTTTGTTAAACCTCGCTAACAATAGCTTGAACTTTTGCAGTGGATTAATACCACCAAAACGCAATACCAGTTAAATAAAGCCATTTAATATTCTATTTTACACCTTGATCAAAGGGATAAATACCTTCCACGCCTCATCCAGGCGAGTTCTCTTCTTTCTTCATCTACGGGGGATCTTGCCCTCTCCAGGGGGTCAGAGTTCAATGTTTTGGCTCTTGAGTTATAAACAGGGAGACAAAGGGTTGCCATCTGACGATTACGACATAAACAAAATTGAATATATATATATATATATATATATATCCGAAACCGAAAACCTGTGGCACCGGGCACCATACCGCTAATCAGTCCACGATCAGGCCCCTCTAAAGTGATTGCCAACATAAATTTCTGACAGTCTGGCCAACTGAAGAAATTCAGTTGGCCTGACAAACGAACCAAAACTTCTGCGTTTACCTCAAAGGTGAAATAAATCATTAGGACAGAAAATCAGATCCCATCATCAGATTTGAGAAAGATAACGAACTATTTCAGGTGCTTCTCTTGCAAACGTATCCTGATAAGAACCATGTTTTTCTTAGATGTATTACCGTGTTTATTGTATTTTTTTTTTTTTTTTATGCATAGCCCGATAAGCGAATCAAAAAAAATTTTTGCGTTTATATCAGAGATGATATGATATATGATTATTCCAGATATATCGAAACCTTATTAAGATAGGAGAATGATAAAAAAGCAATATCTCTACAGCTGCTAAGGATATATTTTTATAAGTATATTTTATGTATCGTCTGAGAAGGATTTCATGTTTTTTTGGATATATCACTTCTCAAATATTTCAAGTTTTCTAGGATGTATCGTCGTGTTTATTGCATATTTTCTTCGATGAAATTGATGAATGAAAATTTTTCGCATTTATATCGGAGATGAGTAAAACATTAAGAGTAAAAGATCAAAAGCCCTTCATTAGAATTTGAAGGAAAGAGCGATACTGCTCATAGATTTGATTTTTAAAAATTACTCTGTCAGCAAGCTATAACTCTGGCCCACAGAAATAATGTTCCCATTGTTATATGATCATTAAATTGCGCGTATTCTTGAAATGAATTTCATAAGAGTAACTGCCTTCGAATCAAGAAAAATTAATCAGTTTAAAAATAATAATTTAAATCGATAAATCTCATTAAAAGTTTATAAAATGCAATTTTGAGTAATTATGTAGTATTATAATTTTCTTTAATACGAAGTTTATCGAAAACGTATTTTAAAAAAATTTTAATATAAAGAAAACTCCAGCCAAGTGCAATGGCACTTCTTAGCAGACTCGAATCGTGACCTTGAACTACAAAAATCAAACGGAGACTTTGGGTTGAAATTGCAATTCCAGAGATTAACTGGTCTCCTACGTCAGGTGAATTGACCCACGTATGCGGAGCACGTGTTTCCACCGCCAGTGACACTGATCTATGGCTCGGAAGGTGTCACATAATTCATTTGATACCAACTTCTAACTTTCGGACTTACTTTTCTCTTTTAAATAGGAATAAATCGCCATTGTATTTCGTTTATTCGTTATTTTTACTAATAACCATAAAACGAGTGACTGTTATCGAAAGTTAAAATTTTAAAATCTTTGATGAAAATAAATCATTTTTATTACTAAATTCAAATATTGCTACATTTCAAAAATATTAATGGATAACTTAACTCTAAAAACTAGAGAAATAATCTTATAGCTCAAACACCGATTGTGTAAAATGGAAATATCACCAAAAAAGCCACAGAATCAGTGAGTGTTTGTGAGTATAACATCGGTGGTCCTCATGTCCCACTTATGTATCAATCATTATCCTTACGAACAGCCACCGGTGGGTGATGAGATGAGTAAAATTCCTCCTGGCAGAACTTTTAAAGGTAACTGCTCTGCATTTGAGTACCAAATGAGAAAAATAAAACCTTGAAATCTTCCACCAGGTGACCTGATTATAGATACAAGGCACTTTTCACAAATGTTTTTACAATCGCTATTGAGTCTCTAATTTTTTTGAAAGCAGTGACTACAACAATTCCGCCACTGGATACGACCCTATGATGCCCACCTGCACGACAGCTGCATACAGGCCATAAGTATGCGTGGCGGAATTCCATGAGTAATTACTCATGAGTGGAGGGAAGGGGACAGCTTCTGTTGTCATGGAACACCAATATGACTTGGCTCCGTGTCACTGAAGGGTGACGGTAGTGCCTTCCGGGAGGACTTTTAGGGTAACTACCCCGCATTTACGTATTGTATGGGTGAAAACCCGAAAAACAACCAGGTAATCTGCCTAATGAGGCAAGATGCTGTACATCACAAATACCATCGAGTCTCCTAGTTTTTGAGACAGTGTCTACAACAAAGCTGCCAGCGGATGGAATCCCAACCGTAATGCACAGTGGCGCATGTTGCCACGAGCAGAGCATATACATATGCATCTTTATTGGTGCAACAACTTCATGGTGGGCCAAATTCGTCTACTGGTAGAATTCGAGACAGGAGATGTTTTCCTTTTACGGCGTAGAATTGTCAGTCCTACGCCAAACTCTACAGTCCTGACTAGTCCTGGCCTGTATGGCCAAGTGTCTAGCGCTCGGTGAAACAGGTTTCGGGTTCGAGTTCAGGCAATGCCGTGGATGTTTGTAGGGGTTCAGAATCCACTTTAAGCCGTAGGTTCCGGTCTCACATGACTGCAGAGCGTCACAGAGCCCAGTCAGATTTCTGATCCATATCATTCCCAAACTGTAAAGGGGCAGCTCAGCTCTAGGAACAGTAATGTGTGTAGTAATAGTAGTAGTAATCATATTAGCCTGGACCAACAGCTTAAAAGTGGATTCCAAATCACTACTAACATCCATGGAACACGTCGACACCAGAAACCCGAAACCTGTGACATTGAGAGCTAATCACTTGGCCATCAGGCCCCAATATATCTATATACAAGAATTATTTTATAAAACTTAGGCATAAAATTATAACTCGTTTACGTATTTTATCATTTTTGAAATCAGCGATAAATTTGCAAAAATTAGTCTCGCTATTTTAATACACTTCCCGCTCAGATACATTAATGGTAGTTACCAAGGACATTTGAGCTTCAGACTAAAGATACGAACAGTAACACGCAAAAATAAACTTAAGCATGAATAACACCCAAGTCGGAAAATCTTAATAGCAGAAAAACAAATGTCGTTGGCTTATAAAATATTCTAGTGTCTAGTAATACGATTTCTTTTTCCTTGTCGTTTTCAAGAACATTAGAATCATACGGTTTTCTAGGTGAAGTCTCTTTAGCAGGCGCGTGTAGGTCTTGAATGTTAATGCACTCTTAAACGAGTCTTTCACCTTGACCTTTTAAAACTGTGCACCTGGAAAAATTAGAATTCATATATGCTTGGACACGATTCCTTACTTTGTTTCATTATCCACGGGGTTTCTGGTTGTATAATCAATAATGGAGCTACACAAAATAATTATTTGAGAAGTAATAGTTGTAATAATTACTCTGATGAATAATATGTGCTTAAATAAAATTGGATGAAGGATTTACAGAATTTTTTTTCCAAAACAGCTGGCAAACAGACGTCTTGGATGCCTTAAGGCATGCACTGCACAGACGTTACTCACTTTGAATTACTCAAGCGGCGCGTGTAACTTGAAGATAGGAAGTAACACTCTACGATCCTATTAGGACCGGTACCTACGGTTTAAAGCGGATTCCGAACCACTACACACATCCATGGTACAGCCGGGATTCGAACCCAAAACCTGTGGTACTGAGCGCCAGAGCGCTAGCCACTCGGCCATTCAGGTCCGGATTTAGAGAAATAAATATTGACAAAAAAATTGGAAATTAAGTATCGTGTAATATTTTTACTGATTAAAGATGAAGATAATTAAAAATTAGCTTTATTTTGTTGACAATTAAAATAAAGCCTATTAAGTAATAAAATAAGTAAAATAAAGTAAACTTCATCGTAAGTAGCAGTAAAATACATGTTAACAAAATTCAGGAGTATTTATACTAATTAAAAATGTAAGCAATATTTAGATGTGAATATATATTTAAAGAGTGCCAATGATTGAATAACGCTCGAAAAAATTTAATTTTAAACTGAATAATACTAATAAAATTTATTTTTAGTTGAATATTGCTCGCAAAATTTAATTTTTAATTGAATAATTTTCGCAAAATGTAATTATTAATTGTGTAATGCTCGTAAAATTTATTTTCAATTGGACAATACTCGCGAAATTTAATTAATTGAAGAATGGTCGCAAAATTTAATTAATTAAACATTGCTATGAAGTTTAATTTTTAAGTGAATAATACTTGTGAAATTTAATTTTTAATTGATTAATACTCGTCAAATTTAATTTGTAATTGGTTAATACACGTAAAAATTAATTTTTAAATGAAAAAATGCTCTTAAAATTTAATTTTATTTGAATAATGTCCGCAATATCTAGATGTCAATAGATTTAAACAAATATATAGTATCAATGATTAAATAGCGCTCGCAAAATTTAATTTTTAACTGAACAATGCTCGCAAAATTTAATTTTAATTGAATAACACTCGACGAATTTAATTTTTAATTGAATAATGCTCGTAAAATTTATTTTTCATTGAATAATGCTCAAAAATGCAATTAATTAAAAAATGCTCGCGAAATTTATTTTTTAATTGAATAATACTTATAAAATTTAATTTTTAATTGAGTAATGCTCGCAGTATCTAAATTTCAATATATTTAAATAAATATATAGTGCCGATGATTAAATAATACTTGTGAAATTTTATTAATTGAATAATGCTCACAGTATCTAAATGTAAATATGTTTAAACAAATATATAGTGTCAGTGATTAAATAACGCTCGCAAAATTTAATTTTTACTTGTGTAATGCTCGTGAAATTTAATTTTTAATTGAATAATCCTTGTAATTTTTAATTGAATAATCCATAATATCTAAATGTCAGTATATTAAACAAATATTAAATAACGCTCATAAAATTTAATTTTAAATTGACTAATTCTCGTTTATTTTTATATTTGATGTCTTATCTATTTATTATTTTATTATTTATCTCGTTATTTTTTTTTTAACATTTATTTTTTAATTGAATAATACTCACAAAATTTAATTAATTGAATAATTCTTGCAATATCTAAAAATCAATGTATTTAAATAAATATTATATAACGCTTATAAAATTTAATCTTCAATTGAATAATGCTCGTAAAATTAAGTTTTTTAATTGCATAATACTCGCGAAATTTAATGAAATAATACTCACAATATCTAAATGTCAATATTTAAACAAATATAGCGTCAAGGATTGAATAATGCTCGCAAAATTTAAAATATTCAACGGTTTTTAAAATACGAACTTATATTATTCCTACATAATATGGCAAAAATTTAATTCAAAGGATGGTTTTATTGTAATTTAAAAATCAGAAATTTATAACATTTTTATAAATTTCTAAATTAAATACACAAAATATTTTAACATACGCGTGTTAATTTATAAACAGGTTATATTTCAAAGTGCACATGTACATTGAAATAAAGATTTCCTGCCAAAGATATCGGAACATGAATTACTCAGATGATGGTATGTTCATTATATGAGTTACATGACGAGTGATTACATTTACGAGTTGCATGAATATTTTCAATAGGAGTTGTTCAATAGGAAATGTGTTACAAAACACATTTCCACAATCTTGATATAATAAATTGACTCATAATCCTCACGTACAATCTAATGTTGGCTAATATAAATTCTGATGACAAGTTCTTTATTAGAGGAACCGGAAAAATTATGACCAATATCTCTTAATGCATGTTCCCTGTGGTTCCTTAGATGAAAGTGACGTTTGCCACTCTGAACTCTTTTGGATGACCTGCATTATGGTGGAATGCAATGAAAAAGAATTTAGGATTAGGCGTCTTC
The DNA here is from genome assembly GCA_021605095.1 of Caerostris extrusa. NCBI lineage: Eukaryota > Metazoa > Arthropoda > Arachnida > Araneae > Araneidae > Caerostris > Caerostris extrusa. The sequence goes on along the minus strand of BPLR01011076.1, from coordinate 112,781 downwards.
GTACAAAATGACACATATAAATGCATACACGAATTAGAAGGGTTTGCAAAATGATCTCAGCTGAAGAAATAACAGTTTAAACGTAGGGTACTTGAGCTTTTATTACTTACGAAAAGAAGTTTAATTGCTTCAGAATCAGCCATATGTGTCTAGATGAAAATTTATATTTCGATTACTACTCTAAAATATTCTTTTTTTATCTGTTACATTCTACTCTAAAATATTTTTATACTTTTTATTCTAATCCAAAATATTTTTTATAGTTTTACACTCAACTCTAAAATATTTTTATATTCTACTCTAAAATATTTTTTTTTTATACTTTAAATTCTACTCTAAAATATATTTTATACTTTTAAATTCTACTCTAAAAATATTTTTATAGTTTTACACTCTATCTAAAAGGTTTTTCACACTTTTATGTTCTTCTAGGGTCATTTAATTTTTTTATACAACATTCCATTAATACATTAAAATTGTTAACTACTTTACAATGCAAGTACTACTTGGATTATTCAACATTAGTTTCAGATGGTATTGAAATGTGACACGGATATAGTACATATATAAATATATATAGTACATATGAAAATATAGTACATTATATATTAAAGTTATAAACCTACAGGTGATATATTTTAAATAAAGTGGAATATAAGTATTCTTTGGACAAACAATAAATACATAAGTAAAGCATTTTTAAAAAAATAATATACAATAAAGAAGATAACTTCTGCCCCATAGGTAAGGTATTTTAAATTAAATAAAGTACAGGTACCTTCTATGTAAATAATACAGGTATAATTTTTTTCAATAAATAATATTTAACAAAAATATTTTCTAGTCTATAAGTAAGGTATTTAAGGTAAGATAGGCCACACCTCCACCAAGACAATGAGAAAGGAATTCTAGGAAGCATGTATCAATCACACGCCTCTTTTCGTGACAGCTGATTGGGGGACGCTTCTCCGCTCAACCCCTTGGTGTAAATGCGGCTTTACATTTTGTACAATTAAGAAAGAGTTTTTACTTTATGGATACCATCTTTCAGTCACATTTACACCAAGGCAATGAGAAAGAAAGGACTAGGAAGCATGCAATCACAAATCTCAGCGCGTGACAGGTGATTGGTGGACGCTTCGTCGCTCAACGCCTTGGTGTGACATGCGACTTTAGAGTAAGAGTATTTTCTCACCAGATACCATTCTTCAGCTGCTTTCACACCAAAGCAATGAGAATGAAAGGCTAGGAAACATGTACCAATCACAAGTTTCCCATAGCATGACAGCTAGTTGCCAACGTTTCGCCACTCAACGCCGTGATACGAATGCGGCTGTACATTTTGTACAATTAAGTGAAAGTTTTTACTCTCTAGATACCACCCTTAACTCGCATTCACACTAAAGCAATGAGAAAGGAAGGCAAAAAATAATGTATCAATCACAAACCCCCTTGTGTCAACAATACAATTAAGAGTTTTTACAATACTCATCCTTCAGCTGATTGGTCGATTCTTTGGCGCCTCTCCGCTCAGCCTTGGTGTAAATGCGGCTTTAGATTTTGTGCAATTAAATGAGAGTTTTTCACTCTAGATAGTATCTCTAAAGACAAAAGAAAAGGAAGGCATAATCAAGCAATCACAAGTCAAATGCGTGTGACAAGTGAGTTTTTACTTTCTGATACATCCTTCAGCCGTATTTACACCAAGGCAATGAGAAAAGTGAATGGCACAGCTGAGTTTGCTCAACCCCTTGGTGTAAATTAACATGCAATTAAGAATGTTTTGCATATAGGGGCCTGATGGCCGAATGGCTAGCGCTCTGGCGTTCGGTACCACAGGTATCGGGTTCAAATCCCGATTGGCTTTGCCCATGGGTGTTGTAGTGGTTCGAATCCACTTTAAACCGTAGGTAATCACAGTTGGCCCGGTCCTAATAGGATCGTAGAGCGTTGCGGGGTATTATTACTACGCGTCCGTGGTTTACCATCAAGTTACACGCGCCCCCTGGCAATGCAAAGTCAGTAACATCGGTGCAGCCCCTTATGGCGAAGATCACGGTCTATTTGCCAGCCTTCAGCATTAGAAAGAATGAAAAAAAAATTTTTTTTTTGTATATAATAGTAAATTGCATCCTTTTATTAAAATATGCAAACATCTATATCAACAAAAGAATGCATTGCATGAAGCTACACAATCAATATATATTAACGTATCACTATTGATACGTATTAAGATATTTGAAGCACTTTACTTTCTATCCGAGACGGCGGCGGTGGTAGCGGCAAAGGGGTATCAGAGCAAAACGCCGCTGACTATCTGCTGGACCAAGGCTGGACACAATTCTATGAAATCACTCTTGGTCAACGTGCTGTTCTCTTGATGACCAAACTTTTGGATCAGTTCTTCAGCACTCAGGCACTGCAGTGACGGAAAGAAACAAATATTTTAAATAAGTAGGTTATTTATTTCCCTAGCAGTTGGCCAAACGTACATAAATGAGCATGTAATAATTAGAACGCACAACTTTAATTTATGATTATACAATGCTGACTGTTTATTATTATTGTTGACTGTTTATTATTATTTTTGGTTGTTTATTATTAATGTTGGATGTTTGTTATTATCGTTGACTGTTTATTATTATTGCTGTTTTTTTTTTTTTGTTGACTGTTTGTTATTATCGTTGATTATTATTGTTTATTATTATTGCTGGCTGTTTTATTGTTGACTGTAATTATTATTGTTTTTTTCATTATTATTGTTGACTTATTATTGTTGACTGTTTATTATTATTGCTACTGCTTATTATTGTTGGCTTTGGCTATTTATTATTAATGTTGGTTGTTTATTACTATTTGTACGGTTATTTTATATTTTAACTTAAATTAGAACAATTTATGAAATTTCCTTAATTTAATTTATAAACATATTCTTAACAAGATTTTGAAATGATTTGCTTTGAGATATTTATAATAAGTCATTGCTGCTAACGTAACTTTTAATAATAAAAATATAATAAATTAATTTTTAATAAATTTAAAATATGTTTATTAATTTCATTAATTTTCTAATGAATTAAAATTAGCACATGCGATAATTTTTTTTAACTAATTAAATTAAAAATAAATTAATATTTACACTTTCGACTTCATTTAATTTACTTAAAAATTAAATCCTTACTTAGATTTTAATTCTGTGCCAAAGAATTTTAAACATATTCGTAACCAATTCTAATAACAATACACTAAACTTATCGAATTATTAAATAAATATATAAATTCTACAAGTCGTTTTGAATGAGAAAAGGACAACTATCTATTACCTAAGCTTTGCTACAAATGAAAAGAATATTCGAAAGCAAAGGCAAGCTTGTTTGGAAAAAAAAATTACGAAGAAATTACATCGTTTTTATAAATGTTAAAACACTTTTCAGACACCTTGTATAACAATTAATGTATTATAATGTGTATAACAGTTGTTATTACAACCCTTGATCACAACTATTATCTACAGGGAGATTATAATTAAAATCCCACTTTCAAAATGCTGTAAAAAGAAACACTCGTCACAATGAGTTCAAATTTCAACTGAAATTACTTGAAGAAGGGGGCATGGTATGGCATGAAAAAAAGTTCCAAAAAGTGTATTAAGAGATGGCACTGTAAGAGACATAAAGAAAGCGTATTCAGCTGCCAGTGATATTTGGAATCGAAATGACAACGTATTTGGCATGAGTTGCACATTACACTAACTCTAGTGTTCAATGTGTTGGATTGTTTCGTTTTGTTTTATTTTTTAAACTTTTTTTGATGTCATACCGTTTCCCCGTTCTTCAAGTATATTCAACTCAAATTTCAACTCATTCTGATGAGTGGTTCTTTTTACAGCATTTCGAAAGTAGGGACTTTAATTATAATCACCCTGTATTAAGAAGAAAAAAATCCACAGATAGAATACGCAAAATGAAATTTCCACACCTTTGAAGCCAAACTTGCAAACTGATGTGGTATGCCGCTGGGTTCAAGATCCAGATACCGATTATGTTCCTCATTCTGCAGGAGATACACTTTCTTTACGTCATCAGATGAAGGATGATGATGAGCATCATCAATTCGGTGTTTCTCCTCTTGGTGAGAAAGATCGCTCCTTAATGATGATGCAGGTGGGATTGAACTCCTTTTCCTCTCCTGTAGATCGTGCAGTTCTGTTGACACTTTTTTCAGGTTCTTCTTCTAAGGATGGAATTGCAGATTCATTGGAGCTTGTGAATGATCCTGTAGAAGTTTCCATGTTGGATGCTTCGAAATAAATAGTGGTTTTGTCGCGGCTGGGCCCTACTTCTGCGGTGCTGTTTAAACTACCTCAGTTTCTACGGGAGTGGTTGTTAAAGATTCAGCAATTGTAGGTTCAGTGGTTACGTCTTTGTGTACACTTACAGTGGTTTCTTTCAGGTTGATGTTTGTTGTTGAATCTCTAGTGGAAGGTTGTAGGCTAGTGTGATCATATTGAGTATGATGATGACCAGAATGGTCATGGTTGGAATGATCATGGTCATGATCGTGATCGTGATGATAACCAAAGTTGGAGTGACTGTCGTTGTGGTCATGATCGTAATGCGGATGTCCGTGATGATAATGATCCAAATGATTGTGACCATGATCGTGATCGTGGTTGTGAGCGAAATGACCGTGAATGTGATCACATTCGTGAACATCCTCATGAGCATTATCGTGATGATGTGAATGATGATGACTATGATCATGATCTTTACCTTTACCATTGCCACTTTGCAGGTCATGTATTATGCGCTTAAGACCTGGATTAAAAAGAATAAACGTGAATTATTATAAACATATAAAATATTAATTTAATGTATAACACAATAAATTTACTCCTGAATATTCAATTTTAATTTTAAAAAATGGTAAAATAATAAAATATATATATATCAATATATATAAACAAATTTGAATACAAGAAAATACCACAATTTTTATTTTTATTTTATAAGATAAATTATACAAATAAAAAATCCTCAAATCAATGATTTAATTTTTTTTTTTTTTTATGCCTTGTCAAAAGTTTTAAGTATATAGTTGAAGTAAATTTGATAAATCTAGTTTCATTTGCATTACTTGCATTTGAGAAATACTTTATTCCTTATGAAAATATTTGTATCTTTAAGTTTAAAAAAAAAATTAACTAAAATTTAAATTAAGTTTAAAAAAAAAAAAAGAAAGCAATATTTTAAAAGGTTGACTTCAATTTAAAAACAACAAAACACAACGCCATGTATTTGTAATGCAAACTAAATTATTTGTTACGTTATAATTTTAGTAATTTTAATATTATCTGCAAAATGTGCACAAAAACTTTGGCGGACAAAAAAAATTTATACAGGAATTCAGCAAGCAAAAAAAAACAGTTTTAATGTGCCGAGATAGCTTAAATAAGTAATATGTACCTAAAGAACATTAGAATCCTTACTATTTCTGCTTATTAGAAGATTAAATCTAAATTAAAGGAACGTAATTGTATATAACATGGAGAAACAAATTTAAATATGAATATTGAAGTCACCGCTTTAAAACAAAAAATTGAATGTATAAATACTAACCTCCCAGGCTCATATATGGTGAACAATTGTCTCCGTAATGGTGAAATATATCATCCAAAAAGTCTGAGGTTGACTCGCCAACATCTATGCAGTTACCTATAAAACAAAAATGAATTAAACAACTGGAGGTGGAGAGTCAGTAGTCGAGCAGTTTTGAAGGAATCAGAGTCAATAGAATGTATTAAAGTAATCTTTTTTTTTCAAATGTCACTAATTAATGTTAAAATTAAATTACTAAGGAGGCAATTCAATTGTTTTTCTTCAATAAAATAATCACTAGCAAATATAATTTTTTTGCTTTAGCAGCAAAACCAAGTGAGTGCTGAGAGACTTTTCTCAGCTCTGAGGCTTATGAAAAACGGATCAACATTCAAAGATCTTACAAACATTATTCTAATATTAAGAAAAAACATGTTCCCATGTTCCATTGCATTTTTTTTTGTATGTCCAAGTTATGTCTCCAATGTCAATGGAGTTTAAATACACCCTGTATAAGAGTATACATATATACAAGGTGTATATAGGAGTTCTATAAATATTATTTCTTTTTCTGTTGTAAGAAATAGTAATAACAAGGCATTTTATGTCCAAGTTTCAGCTAATCGATTTGATATAGATTGTGATTTACACCGAGCACCTTCTTTTTTTTTTATGTATTGCGTATATAATAAATGACCAGAACACATTTTTAATATTTTAGTATTAGTATCAGTTACTGCGCAGCTAGATGAACTCAAGTAAATGAGTAAGAAATATGTGGTGTGACATAACATTTAAGTCAGGTATGTATGTATGTCACCATCAGATACAATAAGGTTAATTCGAGTAAATCTCTTACCCTAAAGTTGAAAGCCTACAATAGCACTTTACGGCAACAAAAGGAGTCGGTACCATAGGTGTACAAGTTGAAGTCGGGATTAAGCATTTTGAAAGAGTCGGATTCAGGTGTACATTTAAAAATCAGATTCCCAAACTATTTTATGAAAATAATTTTTTATTTTTCCAAAATTCTAGGAATTAATTTTAACAACTAAATATTAAAGAGGCAATTCAGCTGTATACATTATTAAGATAGTTTGCGACAAAGACAATTGCTGCTTTAGTAACAAATCAAGTAAATGGGTTCATAGACTTTTTCTCAGCACTTAAAGAATAAGAGAATATATATATAAATTCGAGTTTGAGCCCCGATAGTGTCATGAGTTTTGTTCGGAATCCAATTTAAACAGTAGCTCCTGCTCTAATATGAGCGTAGGGCTGATAATTATATATTGTAAAAAGAAAATATCTCCTCTCTTGAAATCTGCCAGTAGGCAGATGGCATCGGCCCACCGTGGGGTGTGATCAATCATGAAACAATATCTTATGAAAGCTGTTTTATTTTGAGAACAATTATTCTATAATACATTGCTACCTGTTAATTTGGTACTGTTATCTTTATATAAATAAATTTTTCGTAAGCAAATTTAGATTACAAGGAGATCTATTAAGTTAATGCAAATACTACACGTACAAAGATATAAAAATACACTTTGTTAATGCAAAAGCATTTTTACAAATATATGCGTGCAATAAAATTCATTGAAATAAATTCAGAAATTTTCTGTATAAACTAATAAAGATTCATAAAATTACGACAAAGAATCAGGAATGGATTTAAAAATTGGACTCAGAAGTCAAAAATTATTTATCCTGTTCCTGACTATAACACCTTTATCAAACTAAGATTATTTTAGAGTCTGTCTACTGTTGTTTCTTTTAAGTAATAAACTAGATATATTAACATAAAAAAGGAAATTGTCTAATACAAAATAAGCTGTAATAAATACCTTCAAATACTCGGCCCATAATAACCGAAAACATATACCGCGTGTCCTTCAATGCATTTTCTCCATTATAATTATATGGCAGCTCGTCTAAGATTTCTTCAGCACTAAAACACTGAAATAAATATGTCACAATTAAAACACATTAACAATTGGAATACATTCAGAAAATATCAATACATTCTGTCAATTGGATTAATTATTATAATAATAATATAAATGCTCACACATTCATACAAATTGAAAATCATTAAAATTTCAATAATAATTTACAATTAGCATTAAAAACTTTTTAAAAATTGTATTTAATGTTATTGAAATCAACAGTTGTAATGGTGGAAGAACTACCAAGTATCATTATTTGATTTTTTACCATAGTAGGCTTTAATATCACGTTAATTTTAAATAATAAATCACTGTAAGACAAGGATAAATGAAATGAAAAGTTTTGAGTTTCATTCATTATTAGATGGTATACATGGACATTCCTTAAATGGCGACAACAAAGAAGAAAGGCAATGAAGACAAGTAAAGAACAAATGTAATATTTTTATTGCATTTATACTTATTATGTCTGCATTTTGTTAGTCGGTAAAAAAGATATTTTGCAACAAACTGTCATTGAAGAATATAAAAAATGATACTAATAATAATATAAATGCTCATGCACGTGTTCCTGCAAATTAAAAATCAGTAGAAACTCATTAATAATTAACAAATAGCACTAAAAACTTCTTTAAAAATAATATTCAATGATGTAAATCCAATTGCTATTAATGGTGAAAGAATAAATTGAGCACCATTAATTAATTTCGTACCATAGCAGGCTTTAATATCACATTAGTTTAAAGTAATTAGTCACTGTAAAGCAATGATAAATGTCAAAAAAAAAGTTTCATTTACATGCTTATCACATAAACATAAACATTCCTTAAATGAAGACATCAATAATTGCTTATTGCTTATTTGTTTATGCGTATGCTTATTATTTATGTAGGATTTGTTTGTCTGCTAATTAGTAGGCAGCGACATTACGATTATATGTCGATGACACAGACCTTCCCCCACTTGAGGAGTATTGAACTATAAACTTTGACCCCTGGAAAAGAAGACAGTGGTTGAGATTAGTTTGGTTTGGTTTGCGGCTCTACGGTCATCTTGTGCACACGAGGGCTAAACAGACCGGAACCTACAGTTTAAAGTGAATTCCGAACCACTAACAAACGTCCAGGCCACCGCCAGGATTCGAACCTGGAGCCTGTGGTACCAACGGCCAGAGCGCTACCCAATTGGACATCAGGCTGCTCAGTTGTTGAGAACAGTAGAGTCCAATCCCCTTAATTGAGAATAGGAGACTGGCGGCAGACGGGATGGCTGCGGACGCAGGGAGAGAATGAAGATGACGATTGTCTAATAAAGAATGCTGTATATAGTTGTAGATAATATTGTTTCATTAAACGGCAGTTGGCCTTAAAAGAAACCCCCTGTTTCTTCATTTTGTTTTCAAATTAACCCCTAGACACCTCAGCCCCACCCTATAAAAAAGTGGGAGCTTCGGTCGGGATAAGTCCGTTATACACGTGTGGAAAGTACATCCTATATTTATAAGTAAAGAACGAATGTAATATTTCTTTTGAATTTATACTTATTATGTAAGCATTTCGAAATTAGTCCTTGAAAAAAGAAAGCAAGACGTGGCATGAAAATTAATCGCAAATAGGCCAAAATTCCAATTGAGTTATTTATACATCCCATATGGGACTGTGGATAACATTTGGAAACTATAGTAAGTCCCATGGTAGTGGGTTTGCCGACATATATTTTTTTATGAAAGATCGTTTATCATATCTTTATAATCAAAGATATTTTAGAAAAATAATTTGAAATTAGTCCTTGAAATACGAAAACAAGGCGTGGCATTAATCGAAAATAGGCCAAAATTTCAAGTGAGTGATCATTTTATTCTATAGGGGACCGCGGACGCCTGTATAAGAACTATTGCTTTAAGTCCCATTGTTAAGGGTATGCTAAAAAATGTTTCCTTATGAATGGGTATCCATACAGCATAGATCATCTATCATATCTTTAACATTAAGGGCTTTTTTAAAAAAATAATTAGAAATTAGTTCTTGAAAAATAAAACAGAACGTGGCAACAAATATAAATAGGTCAACATTTTAACTGAGTGATCCCTTTATCCCATAGGGAAACGAGGTCACCAGTTTGAGAACTATTGTTTGGAAGATCTATTTACATTAAATAAATTATTTATCACATATTTGTAAATAAAAATGTTTTAAAAAAAATAAATATTCTCGAAATGAGTCCTTGAAATAAGAAAATTGGACGTGGCAACAAACACAAATAGGTCAAAATTTCAACTGAGTGATCCCTTTATCCCATAGGGGACTGCGGAGCCTTGTTTTAAAACTACAGTGTTTTAAGTCCCATTGAGAGAATATGCTAACAAAATTTTCCTTATGAATGGTGTATTTATATAACATAGATCATGCATTATATCTTTATTATAAAAGATGTTTTAGAAAAATAATTCGAAATTAGTTCTTGAAATAAGAAAACAGCAAGTGGCAGCAATTGTAAATAGGCCAAAATTTCACCTGAATGATCACTTTATCCTATAGGGCAGGGGCCACCAAACTACGGCCCGCCAGTGTCATCAATTCGGCCCGCGACAGCGAATAGCTTATTGTTGCTGTAATAAGTTGGATAAAAAAAAAAACACAGAATGATAATAACACGGTTTTATTGACTTGCTAAGTAAAAGCTTAATGACAAGCATAATCCGCAGAAAATTTAACTTATGCATAACAACTAACTAGAAATTATAGATAATGGCAGAAAAATTAAAACGGTTTTAGCCCTTGATACTCACTGCAGTAAACAGTATGGCCCTAAGGCTGGAAAGTTTGGAGACCCCCTGCTATAGGGGACCACGATCACCAGTTTGAGAACTATTGTTTTTAACCCCCATGGTAGAGGGTATGCTAAGACATTTTTCCTTAGGAATGATTTATCTATATTGCATAGATATTTATCATATTTTATAATTAAAGATGTTTTAGAAAAATAATTTGAAATTAGTCCTTGAAATACGAAAACAAGGCGTGGCATTAATCAAAAATAGTCCAAAATTTCAACTGAGTTCAACTCAATCCCTTTATCCTATAGGGGACAGCGGACCAATGCATGGTTTGTTTGTCGCTCTACGGTCATCTTATGCACAATTTAGGCTAAACAGACAGGGACCTACAGTTTAAAGTGAATTCCGAACCACTACAAACACCCATGGCACCGCCGGGACTCGAACCCGAAACCTGTGGTACCGAGGGCCAGAGCGCTAGCCACGACCAATGCATGAGAACTACAGTTTTAAGTCCCATTAAAGAAGGAATGTTAAAAAATTTTTGTTTATATATCTATATAGCCTAGATCGTTTATCATACTTTTGTAATTAAAGTTGCTTTAGAGAAAAAATATTTTTGCAATGAGTCCTTGAAAGAAATCCAGATAGAATAAAATAGAACAGAACAAATGGAATTTCTACAACAACAAAGGAAAAACATTTTGAGAGGAAACTATTTTATCAAAGCAAAATATAACTAAATCGTAATAGACAATCTTTTATTGTTATTATACAAATCATACATCAATTACGTTTTTAATTTTTGTTGTTATATGCAATTTCGTAAATCATACAATCTCAGACATAATTTTTTCAATTCCTAGAAAGTTTTAAGTCTTTAAATTCCACCTCATACTGACAGAAACTTGACCTCCGTTTTAACGACCGAGTTAAAAGCAATTAAATCTGGGTAAATCCTTTCCAGGTACATCACGGAATTGCGCAGGACTGCAGAAAATTACTCGTCTACCAGGAAAACCAATTACACCAGATTATTTTGAGACCGCAACGGAGCACGAGTGGTGGCCAATGAAGAATTTAAACAACAGCGGAAGTTTTTGGTAAAACTTTTTCGAACAATCGAAACATTGCTGTCAGTGATTGGGATTTTCCCCAGACATTTGCAAGCTTTTAGATAAATATGCATGTGTGTACGAAAAAAAAGACCTTTCATACTTTCATAGTATCTCTTCAAGGATGCAATTTCTTTTTTAAAAAATAGTGTTGTGTCATTTTTTTTTAATGTTCTTCAGTGGGGGCCAATTACCTAATCACAGCAAAGTGTTTCATAAATAGTAAGTGGCTTTAAGGATAAACAAGAGAAAACTGTCAATTCAGAATATATTTGCAAGTAAATGGTGCAATTTGGAAATAATAATGATGAAACATTTGATTAGAGTCAAAAGATTCGATCTATTTATCTGAATTGTTTTTAATCAATGAGTTTAATAATACAATCAGCAAAAATAAATATAAAAATAATAGCAACCGGTAGTTTGGTTTGTCGCTCTACGATCATCTTGTGCGCACTTTGGGCTAATTAGACCGAGACCAACAGTTTAACATGGATTCCGAACCATTAACAAACATTCATGCCTCCACCTGGATTCGAATTTGAAGCCTGTGGTTCCAAATGTCAGACGCTATCCAATTGGCCATCAGGCCGCTCGAAATCGATAGTATCAATTATATTAAGCATAAACATATTAGTATGTATTAGTAAGCATATTAAGCATGTTAAGCATGATAGTATGTTCTACAATAATTTTTAATAAATGTCCAATGGTAAAAAGTGGTAAATCGAGTTAAAAGCAATTAAATTTGGGTAAATTCTGCCCAGGTACATCATAGAAATTGCGCAGAACTGCAGAAAATGACTCGCCTACTATTAAAAAAAATTACACCAGATTATTTCGAGACCACAACGGCGCATGAGTAGTGTCCAATAAAGAATTTAAACAGCAGCGGGTTAGTTTTTGGCAAAACTATGGCAAACAATCGAAACATGCTGTCAGTGATTGGGATTTTCCCCAGACATTTGCAAGATTTTTTTAAATAAATATGCATGTGTTCACGAAAAGAAAGACCTTTTATATCACTTCAAGGATAAAATTTTCTTTAAAAAGAAAGTGTTGTATTTTTTTTAATGTTTTTCAGTGGGGGGCAAATTACCTAATCACATCAAAGTGTTTCATAAATACTAAGTGGCTTTAGGAATAAACAAGAGAAAACTGTCAATTTAAACATATTTACAAGTAAATGCCACAATTTGGAAATAATAAGGATGAAATATTTGATTGGAGTCAAAAGATTCGATCTACATATCTGAATTATTTTATCTATGAGTTTAATAATACAAACGGCGAAAATAAATATAAAACAATGAAATTAATCGTAGTCGGTAGCTTGATTTGTCGCTCTACGAACATCTTGTGCACACTTTGGGATAATTAGACCGGGACCTACAATTTAACATGGATTCCGAACCATTAACAAACATTCATGTCCCGCCAGGATTCGAACCTGAAGCCTGTGGTACCAAAAGCCAGAGGCTATCCAATTGGCCATCAGGTCGCTCGAAATCGGTAGCATCAATTATATATATTAGCGTTAAGCGTGCTAGTATGTTCTTCCATAACTTTTAATAAATTTTCAATGGTAAAGGAAAATTAGTATCAACATTAAAAAATGAACATACGTATTAGTTTTGGCTGACACTGATATGTATGATATGTACAATACACATAGTAATTCTTTAAAATTCTCGCTGTATAACGAAACGTAGTATAAGAAGAATTGTGACGAATGTCTTTTGTCAATTAGGTAATTGGAACATAGGAAGGCCTTCTGCCATCCCATGATCCCCGTTAAAATTTCACAGTAGCCGCGTTATCCGGTTAGCAGTTGAGTTGAAACATTACAACTGAGGCGATGCCACATTAGCAGTTCGATAGAATATTGATTAAAATTCCTGAATATATATATATATATATATATATTATATAGTTTTAATATTGACTGATATTCAAACACCTCACCTAGTTTTTGTAAAAAAATCAACTGTTGCACCAGATAAATGGCTGACTTAATAGTGCTATATAAGAAAAACGCGGAAGATATTATTTATGAAATAATCTTTATTTACAAACAGCATTTTCAAAATTTCGGATTCATGTTCATGTAAGAAACCAATAAGAAACGTCGAAAATGGTCCAGGACACGGCTGATGCACTCTCCCCAAAACAATAGCCATATATTTTATGGGTAATAAACATACAAAACATAAATTGATAAAAACTTTGTATAGATGTATTTACTGTGATAGATAAAATAGTCTATAATATATAGTAATAGAAAAACACTCTTAATATTAAATGAATATAGTTTTTCAATATAAGATGTTATCTTCTTCTTTCCTTTATTAAATTAGGTTAACTAAGAGAGTCAACATACCAAAACAATAATATCTTGAATCAATTTTTACATGGTAATCTTAGAAAACCCAGTTTTCTTTTATGAAGCCGTTTTATGATTATTTCAGTGTCCTTGATCTACATAAGGGAATGTCTGTGATATCCTCGTGACGAAATTAAATCAGTTTTTAGAATTCAAATTTTATATCGCTTGAATAATTTTGAAAAGAAAGTAAAATTTAAAAATTCAAAAAATGAGAACCTACATGTCAAGGCATCTTAAAATAGGGGTAAATTGATACCGCAGGAAGATTATTTTCAAACAGAAATAGCAAAGCTGAAATTTTCAATGACAAATCTCTATTGAATATAGGATTTCAGCTTTTTGTTATTTCACAAAACAGGTTTATTATCCCTTAAAACAATGCAACTCTATTGTTGTAATCGGACACAAAAACACAAAAGCAGAGAATCGACTATCACTGCTCTTTTTATTCACAAAGACACGTCATTTCAAAGTCATATGATATTCATTTTAACTTATTTCTGAATCTGTTTATTTACATAGAGGTGTCTACCAAGAAATCTAGAAAATATATGCTAGATCAAGTAACCCGGGGGCGGCTGATTGTCAATTGATACTGTATATCAAATTTTATCAAGTTTTTAACCAACAAAATTACACTCATGTCCATAAATTAAGGATAATTCAGAATCACACAGAAATTGAACTCTAAAATAAAAATTTCACCTGCAGAATTATCACACACATCTTGAAGAAGAATATGCAAATTACAGGAAACCACCAGATGGCGCGGATAGTACGTCACAATGACGAGAGTGTAAGAGAGGGGTATATAAGGAATGGTGGCAAAGAAGTAAAATTGTTCACAAGCGCTTTAAAAGCCTTTCAGAGCAATAACTGCATAGTTATGGCACAAAGGAAGCATTTGGATGTTTTTTACGTGGTAGAATTATCGGACGACTGGAATGTGGACGTACCCAGCTGGAAGTATCCGAGAAACTTGGAATCGCCCAGAGTGTCATCTCAGGGCGATTCCAAGTTCCTAGGCGATTCCAATTCTCTTAGGGCACATTGGTCTATATGCTCGTAGGCCTGTCAGATGTGTTCCACTTACCGCAACTCACTGTCGCCTGCGATTAGCCTGGAGTAGAGAGCATGCATTGTGGACACCGCAACAGTGGTCTGGTGTGATGTTTTCCGACGAGGTTTAGTTTGCAGTCTGATTCTCGCCGGACTTTCATATGGAGAGCGCCAGGTACCCGTTACCACCAAGAGAACACCATTGAACGACACCGTTACGGTGGTGCAGGATGGATCGTTTGGGGTGGAATTATTCTTGGTTCCAGAACTGACCTGCTTGTTCAGAGTGTAACGATGACAGGCCACATCTATCGGGATGTCATTCTAGAACAACATGTACGTTTGTTTCCGGGCGCCATGGGTGCTGAATTTCTGTTTATGGATGACAACGCCCGTCCTCACCGTGCAAACATTGTAGACGAATGCCTACAATTGGAGGATATCACCCGTATGGATTGGCCAGCATACTCACCGGACTTGAATCCAATAGAGCATGTGTGGGATATGCTTGGCCGACGAATTGCAGCCCATCAACCCCCTCCCACCTGTTAACCGGAACTTCTGAGGGCATTGCTTGATGAGTGGTGTAATATTCCCCAAGATCAGATTGATAATTTGATACTCAGCATGCCTAGACGTTGACCTGTATTGCATCGTCCGGGAGACATACTCCATATTAACCATCATACTAATCATGTTATACTATTTTTTGTAAATAGGTTCTTTTTTGAAATTTGCTCCAGGGAGTAAAAATTGCAATTTTTATTAATTATGTCAAACATATAGCATTTTTTTTTTTGCTCTTTACCTTTTGTTTAATAAATAGACTTTACAAATAAGTCAAATTTGTTTTGCTTTTGTCTCTTTCTTTCCCTGAATTTCATTATCCTTAATTTATGGACACGGGTGTATTTACATTCGTCAAATTTAAAATTTATCTGAAATACCATAATAAACATAAGATCAAATTTTGAAACTAATATAGCATTGTTAATTATTATTTTAAGAAGAAATGAAAAAGAGTTTAATCCGATTAATTAAAAGATTTTAAGCGAATTTTTTTTTGTCGAATCATAAAAAAATAATTAATAAATTTTAATTAATAAAAAAATAACTGATTATAAGAAAAGTTTAAGCAACTGAAAAAATTAAACGTAAATTAAAAAAAAAAAAAAAAAAAAAAAAAAAACGATATCAGAATTGTATTTCAGAACTGCAGCAATGAATACTTTAGTAAAACTTAATTGTTAAAACTATTTTCTTAATATAACGAATCAATCAAACTTCAGCTGATGATAAACGATGTTAAAAATGAAAATAAAAACAATGATAATAAACATCTTGTGGCGCAGTGGTAGCATGTCCATCTTGCGTATAGGAGACGTCAGGTTCAAATTCATTGCCATCACTGTTATGTAGTAAAAAACTACGTGGTGATCGTATCAACAAAGTGTAAAATGTCTGGGATCGATAATCAAGCTGCCTAGTGGAATTTTACACGATTTTTACTATTCTATACATAAATAAGGGATTATGTTCCCTACAAGGCCTGCAGAAAGACAAAGTGTGTCTTTATTGCCTGTCTGTGGGGTGTCTATTGTATACATAAGTCGAAATCAAGGCCCATCCATGTTGAACCAAAAAATATATATGCATAAGAGAAAAAGTCACGACACTTCTATATTATATCATTATCTGATATTTTCTATTACTAATTACTTTCAATTTAAAACTTGAATCATTTCGAGATTCTAATAATATCGGGCGTCAAGGTTGAAATTTATTGGAAAAATATAAGAAATTATTTATTCAACAAAGTATGCACCCATATCGTCTATACACTTTTTGCACTTTAAGCGGCAGGTTGTTCTGGTAGGGGTATAAAACAATGGATTTCTGGACAATCGATGAATTTCTGGAATACCTGTTTTACAACATTGTTGGAGTTTAATTGCATTCTATTAAAAAGGTCATTATAGAGAAGATTAATGAAGTTCCAACTCCATTTCCTGTAGTTTTGCCACAGTCATTTGCGCAGTGTGTGGTCTAGCGTTTTCATGCAATAAAATAAAAGTCGATCTGTTGGCCAGTCAAGCCTTTTTCCTTTAAGTTTTTGAACGTATTGAACGTTTGCGATTGTGCTATTGGATCCATTCCTTATCACAAGTGGGAATACGATTAAAAAAATGGATCAGATGTGTGACAAGAAAGCTTCCAAACGCTTTTTTTTTTTTTCACTCAGTTCATGGGGAACCACTTATTCAACTTTTTCATTCTACCGAATTAAATAAATGAGTTAATATTGTTTGTTTTCTAACATCAAACTTCAGTAATAATTCATAGGCACTCTGAGATGGGTTAAACTCAACGGTGTTAATTAGTTCGTCGTTATTGACCTTTGATTCTGGGTGATCGCGCGGATCACTTGTGAGGTCCAAGTTACCAGTTACGAAATGTGACGATGTGTGGATGCCTGTAGTGGTTCGGCATTCACTTTAAACCGCAGGTCCCGGTCTAATAGGACTGTTGGGCACAAAGCTGATTACCCTACCCGTAAAAAGAGAGCATTTCAATTTTTGAAATCTGCCAGTAGGCAGACGGCCTTGGTCCACCATGAGGCTGTTGCACCATTGAGGAAGAATATATTTAAAAAAATATTAAATTGCAAATTTTTATAAAGTCCCATAAAATTTTTTTATATATTTTATCTTCTATTCAATATTTCCTCTTGTTATCTGAAATTTATATCACCTTGATAACACAAAAAAAAAACGAATCAAATTTACCACATATTTTAAATATAAACGCAAGAAAACAAGTAGTATGAAGGTCAAAATATTGTATTCAACATGCAGATTTTTTTGAAGGAATTCTTCTATTAGTAAAATATAAATGAATACAACAGTAATTACACTACATTTGAAGGCAACACTTATCCTGCGAACAATTCACCAATATATTAGCAACAAAACGCCTCCCAAACAACAAAATAGCAATTTCACGCTTAAGAGAGTTTTGTACAGGAGTCTCGTAGGATGAATTTGAAAGCCGGTATCCTTACACACTTCCTTTTTTTTCCTTTTTTGACTTCCTTCTTTCTTCCAAATAAAACACCCCATGTGCCAAGAACCATATCCAAAGTGGGTATTTTCATTGCCAATCAATTTCCTTGACTTCCTTCGTCGTCAAGTACAAGGACTTCACAAAGAGGTAATTACAATGCAGATGTCACTCACTCTTTCACGTGCAGTTACGACTAAATATCGAGAGTAGTATTTAAATTGAATTTTCTTTCTTTTTCTTTTTCAACCTTCGATTTTATAATTTTTTTTCATCATGTTTTCGGAATAATTTGAAGCCAGTTTTAGTAATGTTACTACAGCTGTCATACGTCGCCGGTCTCGAAACAAAATGTGCATTATATGTATATATATTACATATATGTGTGTGTGTGTGTGTGTGTGTGTGTGTGTGTGTGTGTGTGTGTGTGTGTGTGTGTGTGTGTGTGTGTGTGGTTCTCGTTGACACAGGTTTTGGATTCGAGTGCAGGGAATGCCATGGATATGTGTAGTGGTTCGGAATCCACTTTAAATTGCAGGTCCCAGTCAAATATAATTGTAAATCATTGGGCATAGAGCTAACAACCCTACCCCGTAAAGGAAAATATCTCCTGTCTCGAAATCTGCTAGTAGACAGAGGGCATCGGCCCACCATGGGGCTATTGCACCACAGATGATGATGATGAATATATTATACTCATGTCCATAAATTAAGCATAATGAACTTGAGACAAAGAAAGAGACACAAGCACAACAAATTTGACTTATTTGTAAAGTCTATTTATTAAACAAAAGGTAAAGACCAAAAAAGATGCTATATGTTTGACATAATTAATAAAAATTGCGATTTTTACTCCCTGGAGCAAATTTCAAAAGAGAACCTATTACAAAAACGGTATAACATGGTTAGTATGATGGTTAATATGGAGTATGTCTCCCGGTCGATGCAATACAGGACTTACAACGCCTAGGCATGCTGAGTATCAAATTATGAATCTGATCTTGGGGAATATTACACCACTCATCAAGCAATGCCCTCCGAAGTTCCGGTTGACAGGTGGGAGAGGGGGATGACGGGCTACAATTCGAAGGGCCAAGCATATCCCACACATGCTCTATTGGATTCAAGTCCGGTGAGTATGCTGGCTAATCCATACAGGTGATATCCTCCAATTGAAGGCATTCGTCTACAATGTTTGCACGGTGAGGACGGGCGTTTTCATCCATAAACAGAAATTCAGCACCCATGGCGCTCCGAAACAAACGTACATGTTGCTCCAGAATGACTTCCCGATAGATGTGGCCTGTCATCGTTACACTCTGAACAAGCAGGTCAGTTCTGGAACCAAGAATAATTCCTCCCCAAACGAGCCCTCCTGCATCACCGTAACGGTGTCGTTCAATGGTGTTCTCTTGGTGGTAACGGGTACCTGGCGCTCTCCATATGAAAGTCCGGCGAGAATCAGACTGCAAACTAAACCTGGACTCGTCGGAAAACATCACACAAGACCACTGTTGCGGTGTCCACAATGCATGCTCTCTACTCCAGGTTAATCGCAGGCGACAGTGAGTTGCGGTAAGTGGAACACATCTGACAGGCCTATGAGCATATAGACCAATGTTCCCTAAGCGTCTGTACACGGTCTGCCTTGAAACTGTCGTACCGGTAGCTGAAGAGAGCTGACGAGACAGGTCTGATGCTGTGCTCCGACTGTTTCTTTTGGCAGTCACTGCTAAATACCGGTCCTCATTCAGCGTTGTAACTCGGGGGCGACCTGTGCTGTAACATCTACTCACATTACCATCTTCTTGGAATCGTTGCCAAAACATGGAGATGACACTCTGGGCGATTCCAAGTTCCTCGGATACTTCCAGCTGGGTACGTCCACATTCCAGTCGTCCGATAATTCTACCAAGTAAAAATCATCCAAATGCTTCCTTTGTGCCATAACTATGCGGTTATTGCACTGAAAGGCTTTTAAAGCGCTTGTGAACAATTTTACTTCTTTTTGCTACCATTCCTTATATACCCCTCTCTTACACTCTCGTCATTGTGACGTACTATCCGCGCCATCTGGTGGTTTCCTGTAATTTGCATATTCTTCTTCAAGATGTGTATAATAATTCTACAGGTGAAATTTTTATTTTAGAGTTCAATTTCTGTGTGATTCTGAATTATCCTTAATTTATGGAGATGAGAATGTGGACTTAAGAATATGGACATGAGAATATGGACTTAATTTATGGCCGAGTGACTGAGACTAGGTACCATTGGTTACGTGTTCGAGTCCACGTTTGGAATTCACTTTAAACCGTAGTAGTCTAATATGACTGTTCGGCATAAAGCTGATTACCCTAATCCATAAAAAAGAAAACACCTCAAGTTTCGAAATCTGCCAGAAGCAGATGGCCTTGGCTAACGATGGTGGCCACGCCATTGAAGAAGAATATATTAAAGTTGTTATTAGAATACAAATTTTTATAAAATCACATATATATTTTTTATCTTGCATTCAATATTTCCTCTCTCTCTCTCTCTCTCTCTTTGTTATCTGAAATTTATATCACCTTGATAACACAAAAAAACGAATCAAATTTACCACATATTTTAAATATAAAAGCAAGAAAACAAGTAGTATGAAGGTCAAAATATTGTATTCAACATGCAGATTTTTTTGAAGGAATTCTTCTATTTGTAAAATATAAATGAATACAACAGTAATTACACTACATTTGAAGGCAACACTTATCCTGCCAACAATTCACCAATATATTAGCAACAAAACGCCTCCCAAACAACAAAATAGCAATTTCACGCTTAAGCGAACAAGACAGTTTTGTACAGAAGTCTCGTAGGATGAATTTGAAAGCCGGTATTCTTACAAACTTCCTTTTTTTCTTCCAAATAAAACACCCATGTGCCAAGAACCATATCCAACCGGCAATTTACCTGCAAAGTAGGTATTTTCATTGCCAATCCAATTTCCTTGACTTCCTTCCCCGTCAAGTACAAGGACTTCGGTAGAAGGTAATTACAATGCAGATGTCTCTCTTTCACATGCAGTTACGACTAAATATCGAGTGTAGTATTTAAATTGAATTTTTTTTTTTTTTCTTTCAACCTTCACTTTTATAATTTTTTTTTCCATGTTTTCGGAATACTTTGAAGCCAGTTTTATTAATGTCACCGCAATTGTCACAAGCTAAGCAAAAAAATAGTTTTAATCTGACTTTTAAAAACCACGAATCGCATTAATAATTTGACCCACTTTTGATTAATTTTCAGAAGTAAATCAAGTTATTTCTGATGAAACGTGGGAATAGCAGTACTGCACGCTTTTTGAAGGTAAATTAATTTACGAGAAATGCACAAGTATTTTAACAGCGAAACAGCTGTATACTACTGTGGAAAAAAAGTAAGACCAATTACTTCTATTTTTTAAGAACTCTTTATTTATTCTTCCAAATTTATTTCATCGCCTTCAAAGTAATTCCCTCCGGACACAATGCACTAACGCCAATTTTTTTTTCCAATCCTCCATGCATGCTAAAAAGCCATCGTCAGGGATGGCCTTCAAAGCGCGCGGTGATTCACGTTGAATCTCTTCCATCGACTCAAACCGTTGCCCCCGGAGTGGTCTTTTGAGTTTAGGGAATAGCCAGCAGTCGCACGGTGTGAATACAATAGTTTTGGAACGATATGGGTTTCATTTTTGGCGAAAACGTCACGAAGAATCAATGCAGTGTGTGCTGGTGCATTCAATGTTTTCGGTAGCAATCGAGATTTGACGCGTTTGAGGCCCAAAATGAAATTGACCGATCCTTTTGAAATTGCAACATCATCAGAGAGGTCTCTTTTAAATCGACTGTTAGCAAGCACCAAATGTTTAATTCTTTGGACATGAACTTCGTCGGTTGAAGTTGATGGTCGAACAGAGGGCTCTTTGTCTTCAACACATATTCTGCCTTCTTTGAACTGTTTATACCATTTCTAAACATTCCTTTCCGACATAGGAATGCTCACCAAATGCCTTCTGCGCCATTCTATGTATTTCCGCAAACAGAATTGAATGCAAGTTCTTTGCTCAATTAATTCAGACATTTCAAAAATCGCCAGAATCAGTTTTAGCATCTCGCAAAGCCAAGCGTAACTCAAACACTAATGAATATTTTGACGTCAAATTTCACACAGATGTCAAAGACTGTGCCAGCAACTTAAAAAAGAAAAGAAATTCGAAACTCCAAGAGCCCCGGGATTTTTAAATTGAAAATTGGTCTTACGTTTTGGACGCAGTAGTACAATGCAGACGTCACTCCTTCGCATGCAGTTACGACCCAATATCGTGTGGAGTATTTAAATTGAATTGTTTCTTTTTTTTTTTTCTTCA
The DNA here is from genome assembly GCA_021605095.1 of Caerostris extrusa. Classification (NCBI taxonomy): domain Eukaryota; kingdom Metazoa; phylum Arthropoda; class Arachnida; order Araneae; family Araneidae; genus Caerostris; species Caerostris extrusa. The sequence continues at coordinate 90,449 of BPLR01011076.1, read as the reverse complement.
ACCTTCGTTTTCATAATCTTTTTTTTTTTTTTTTTTCATGATTTTAGAATACTTTGACGCCAGTTTTAGTAAAATCACCGCAATCGTCATAAGCTAAGCAAAAAATAGTTTTAATCTAATTTTTAAAAACCGCAAGTCGCATTAATAATCTGACCCACTTTTGATTAATTTCCAGACTTAAATCAAATTATTTCTGAAGAAACGTGGGAATAGTTGTACTGCACGCTTTTTGAAAGTAAATTAACAGCTCTGTATAACAAAACAGCAATTTCTCTATTAAGAAAACAAAAATATTTGGAACAGAAGTGTTTATTAAAGTTTTAAACGCAAACCTTTCAAATATATATATACATAATATTGGGTATGTAGATACATATATATGTTTAACAAACAGGCCATTTTTTTTTTTTGTAATAAAATTACAATTTTATTTTCGAAATTGAATAAGATTCGCTTTATATCTTTTAACCTATATGGGGCCTGATGGCCAAGTGGCTAGCGCTCGGTAGTACAGATATCCTGTTCGAATCCCGGCGGTGCCGTGGGTGTTTGTTGTAGTTCGAAATCCACTTTAAACTGTAGGTCCCGGTCCTAATAGGATCGTAGAGCGTTGCGGGGGCATTGCTACTCCGCGTCCGGGGCTTATCTTTAAGTTACACGCGCCCCTGGGTAGTGCAAAGTGAGTAACGTCGGTGTAGCCCTTATGGCGTAAAAGATCACGGTCTATCTTGCCAGCTGCATTAGAAAAAAAAAATATTTTAACTTATATTTTCCATGTAATTTAATGATTCACTTAGTTACTTGGGTGGGTATATATATATATACCCGTTAGTTAGATATAGATAATATTGGATATGCAGAGATAGATAGATATATATGGTTTACGAACAGGTTTTTTGTAAATTATTGTTAATTAAATTAAATGGCTTTTTTTTATTTTTTAATAAATATTTAGTATTTTCAAAATTGCAGAAATTCACTTTAAATATTGTAACCTTTATTTTTTATTTAATTTAATGATTCATTTAGTTATTTGGGTATGTATGTATTCATATATATATAGAGAGAGAGAGAGAAAAAATTCGGTATGCAGACAGATATATATATATATATATATATATATATGTGTGTGTGTGTGTGTGTGTGTGAAATAGGTCTTTTCTTTGTAATAAATTAAAAATTTATTTTAAAATTATAGAAATTCACTTTTTAAATACTGTAACCTTTATTTACATTTTAATTTAATGATTCATTTGGTTATTTAGGTATAATTATTTTACTTTAAAAAAAAAAAAATTCGGTAGAGAATTTAATTTCACAAATTCAAAAAAAAAAAAATATAAAATTATGTATATTTTTATTTTTTCGTTGCCGCCATTTATCTTACAGCCTACTGCAGTCTGCTTTTTGTTGTTATTATTATTATTATTGATAATCGTGAGTCATTGTTGACATAATACAAAAATAAATTTTTATCAGATTCATTTTGCTGTGTTTTTTTTTTTTTTTTTTTTTTTGTATGAATAAGGACTAATGAGTTCATTATTAAGAAAAGTAAGCATTTTATAAATTTCGTTTGTGTTTTTATTAATTTATCATCACTATCATCATCTTAATCATCAGCAGCAGCCAAGCCGTCTGCCTACTGGCAGATTTCGAGACAGGAGATGGTTTCTTTTAATGGGGTAGGGTTTTAAATCCTACGCTGTACAGTCATATATATCAGAAGTGGATTCCGAACTATTATACAATCCGTGGCACTGCCGGGGCTCGATCCTGAAACCTGGAGCATCGAACGCAAGAGCGCTAATTACTTGGCCATCAGACCCCTTTATTAATTCACCTTGAATATAAATTGGTAATGTAAGGAATTAATGCATTTTCATTTAAGTAAGAAAAACTTAATAAATAAATAATAATAATATAAAAAGCTGTCCTTCATTTTTCGCCTTCATCAATATATCTGATTTTTCCCAAATTGGTGAAATTTACTTTACTTGAATTGTAAACAGCATAACATCGCTTTTTCTAAAACATTTAACTTGCTGCAAATTTATTATCAGCAAAAAATATATATATTATTTTTCTTTATTGGCGCAACAGGGCTATGCTGGACCAAGGCCGTCTGCCAATAGGCAGATAATATAGATACATACATATATATAGTTAAAGAAAACTCTTTATAATTTTTAATTATTTATCATTGTAATTAATAGGTTTTTAATTAAAGCTTTAAAAATATTTCAATGACAATAAAATCATGTCATACGATATGAGTCTTTTATAATACTAGTTCCCATACAAGACCACCAGGACAGAAAAAATGTTGTAAATTCAACAGATTCAATAGGGAGAAATCAGGACATGGTAATACACAAAGTGGGCTACACCATATTACAATGTAATCATCTTTTCGAATAATTAAAGACAAATAATTCTTAAGAAGTGCATCATTAGCACGCCAAGCATAATAATTAAGGTGCCTGACCCACGGGTGGTAACTGTTATTTTCCAAGAAGGAAAAAAGACATATTTGCGAAGGAGAAGGGTGTATGTTCAAACAGGACGTTCCATTCATGAAATTTTAATAACAATGAAGTTAATTCTGGAATGACAATGCATGTTGACTCTTGGCAGCGGTTTTAACAAGAAGTGGGGACATTGAACACTCAAGCACCTTCCTCCTTTCCGGAAACTTTTTGAAGGTTTTTAACCTGACTTTGGGGCGTGGCCACTTTGCGTGTTGAATGGCCACAAAAAAGAAGTAGCCCTTTTTATGAATGGAAAAGATACAAAAAATGTCACTACCCTTTCCGAGTAAAAATAGAATATGAATTTTTAAACACTCTTATTCCAACAGCGCTTTTGAAATAAATCGTAGCTGCAATGAATTCGATTTATTTACCCCTTGGCTGATTTTGTGCTGCCTAACAGAATCATTTATATAAAATGGAATCAAAAATTAAATCTTCGTTTAAAATATATTACCTGATAAAAGTCGACTTTATTTTGTATTATTTCATATTAACCATAGTTATTCTGCTTCTCTCAGGCCAAGTCAACCAGCACCATCCAAATATATATAGCATATCTAGATAAGCTTCATACATCAGCTTTAAGAGTAAAACTATATAGTGTAACCATGCTTCCTTCTATACTCTGGCAAGAGTTGCCCCTTGTGGAATTCAGAGAAATGGTCAGTTGGCCAAAAGACTCTCACCCAGAGAAGAAGTATATTTCACTTCTTTGGTATATCAATGGTACGCAACATTACCATTGATATAAGAAAGAGTGTTTCTTTTTGATATACTGTTTTTAAAAGCATATCTATATATATATGTATATCATATACCATATTTCATATACGATATATTTATGTATGCATATATAATGTAAAATATGTCTTAAAATAAAGAGTGTGTCTTTTATATGTATATCTACATTTTGTTTCTTGTTATATATATCTTGACTTTTATCAACTTATTTTTATACATAATCCTAATTAAAAAGGTATCTATATAATTTATAAATGGAAATGTTTATACTTAAATCTGCATATTGTTATGATTCATAAAGTTGTATTAACTCATCCATAATTTGAAAAACAAAAAGCTTACAAAATTTCACCTACTTTCGGCATTAGAAACTTATTTATTAAAAAAATAATGATAAGCAATTATTTTTAAATAATAAATTATAATAAAACAAAATTAAATAAATTTAAATAAATCATAATAAAACAAAAACACTTGGAATGGATAGAATCACAACATTTCTCATACGTAGAATTATAATAATAAACTTAAAATTAATTTTAAAAACTAAACAAACAGATAATCCAGCGCTTGGTATCACAGGTTACGGGTTCGAGTTCCAGCGATTGGATATTTGGATATTTGTAGTGGTTGGGAATCCACTTTAAACCGTAGGTTCCTGTCTAATATGACTACTACTACGCCACACCACATCACTGTACCTAGAGCTGAATTGCCTCTTTACAGTTTGGGAATGATGTGGGTGAGAAGTCCGATTGGGCTCTGTGACGCTCTTACAGTCATATGAGACCGGGACCTACGGTTTAACATCGATTCCGAATCACTACAAACATTAATGGCAATTTCAGAAACCTGTGGCACCGGGCGCCAGACACTCGGCTATTCAAGCCCCTGTCTAATATTACAGTAGAGCGTTGGGCGTAGCCAACCCTACCCAGTATGAAGAAAACATCTTCTGTCTCGAAATCTGCCAGTAGACAGATGGCCTTGGCCCACCATGGAGCTGTTACAACAATGAAGAAGATCACCATAGAAGATGTTTTTTTCTCTGAAGACATTGGGATAATTTTTTTTTTATTTCAGTTATTAATACATTTACTGCAATGAGTACAAATATAAGAATTATCAGTTCACTATATCTATGTTTCGAAAATTATCTAGGCCGATTTAAAAAAAAAAAAGTGTGCTCACACTTTCTTGCACGGAAATAAACAGATAACGATTTCTGCAGTTTATGCATGCTAAGTGCATCATTTCTAAAAGTTTTGCAATGAAACGAAACAAAAGGTGAGAGAGAGAAAAATCATGAATGTCCTGAATAAAAATAAAAACAGCAACACAGAAAACAAACCACTTTCACCAGGCAACAACAATTTCCGGATCCATAAACATGCGACATCCTGACACTCCCCATTCTCTGCCGAAAAAGCACAATAAAAAAGCATTAAAAAGCGACGGCGTAGTAGAAAACGTAACCTCGACTTTTCGTACACGCACTGCGAAAAGGACAAGGCTGTAAGAAACTGGAATAAATCTCTCACAATAAAAAGTGTTTTACCAATATTAGAATATAAAAGGAATAACATTAAAGATGCACGGAAGTTGCGCAATCATACCTTTCAAGAATTTTTTTTTTTTTTTTTACTTGCTGGTGTGATGGAAAACTACGTTTACTAAACCAGTCAGAAACAAACCTATAATTTTGAATGGAAATAAAGTCAAAATTTATCGTTTAAAGAAGTTTAAGTAGCAATTATTTTTAAAGCTCTTGATATAAATCAAAAGAAGTGATAAGATGAAATAAATTTCTGTTATTTAGTTTCCGTGTTGGTGGTAGCCATTTTCGATGCCATCACTCGGATAGTTTCAGCTAGAATCAACTTTATTTTTATTCTTTCAGCTGCCGGAAACATTGTTTTGACAGACAGGAATAACAAATCGAGATAATGTAATCTATTTTATTATTAATTTTTTTAACTAATCTTTAATGAACAATACACAAAAAGTACCTAGTTCAAAAACAAACTACAAGAAATTAAATTTCTTGATTCGACTTCTAAATTTCTATTAAAGTCGGCCATCTTTGATTCCATCATTAGAATATTTTCTGCGAGAATCAATATTTTTATTCTTTTAACTATCAAAAACATTGTTTTGACAAACAAGAATAATAAATAGAGATAATGTAATCCATTTTTTAATAATTTTGTGTTAAAAATAACTTTTAATAAAAAGTACCTAGTTCAAAAACAAAACATAAAAAATTTAAATTTTAATTACCGCTTTTAAAGTTGGGCATCTTTGATATGCGTCATTAGAATATTTTCAGCGGAATCAACTTTATGTTTTATTCTTTTAGCTGCCGAAAACATAGTTTTGACAGACAGGAATAACAAATCGAGATAATATAATCCATTTTTTAATAATTTTCTTTTTAAAAATAATCTTTGATGAGCAATACATAAAAAGTACTCAGTTCAAAAACAAACTACAAGAAATTAAATTTTTCGATTCCGTGTTATAGTTGGCTATTTTTGATGTCCATTATTAGAATATTTTCAGCAGGAATCAATATCGTTATTATTTCAGCTACCCAAAACATTGTTTTGACAGAAAGGAATAGCAAATCGAGGTCATACAATCCATTTTTCAATATTTTTTTTTAATAATAACTTCCTCAATGTAAAATATATAAAAAGAACAAACAAACAATAAAAAATTAGTTCAAAAACAAACAATAAAAAAATTTTAATTTTAATTTCCATGCTGAAGTTGGCCATCTTTGATATCCACACTAGGATATTTTCAGCAGGAATCAATATCTTTATTATTTCAACTGTCAAATTTCGCTCGAATTGTTTTCATAGATATGAATAATAAGTAAAGATAATGTAATCCATTTTTCAATAATTTTAACTTTAATAAAAATTATATAAAATACCTAGCTCAAAAACAAAAAATAAGAAATTAAAAGTTTTTAATTTTCGCATTGAAGTTTGTCCATCTTTGACGTCCACACTCAGGTAGTTTCAGCTAGAATCAACTTCATTTTTATTCTTTCAGCTGCCGGAAATATTGTTTTGATGGACAGGAATAACAAATCGAGATAATGAAATACATTTTTTAATAATTTTTTTAAATAATCTTTAATAAACATTATATAAAAGTACTTAATTAAAAAAAAAAACTATAAGAAATTATATTTTTAGATTCCGTGTTAAAGTGTGTCATCTTTGATGTTCATTTTTTTAAGCTGGCAAACACTTTGGCAGCTTGGTCGTGGATGCCTTAAGGCAAGCGCTGCACAGACGTACTGACCTTGCATTACCCAGGGGGCGCGTGTAACTTGAAGATAAGCCACGGAGTAACAATGCCCCCGCAACGCTCCTATTAGGACCGGCACCTACGGTTTAAAGTGGATTCCGAACCACTACAAACATCCATGGCACCACCGGACTCGAACCCGAAACCTGTGGTGCCGAGCGCCAGAGCACTAGCCACTCGGCCATTCAGGCCCCAATGATGTTCATTATTAGAATATTTTCAGCGAGAATAAATATTGTTATTCTTTTAGCTGTCGAAAACATTTTTTTTGTTAAACTGAAATAATATATAGAATAAAGTAATCATTTTTGTAATAATTTTTAAGTTCCTTAATAAAAAGTATATAAAAAAAGCTAGTTCAAAAACAGACAATAAGAAGAAAAAATGTAATAAAAAAAAAGTTAAAAATTTTAATTTTTTGCGTTGAAGATTGCCACCCTAAAATATTTTCAGCAGGAATCAATATTTTTATTCTTTCCAGCTGTCGAAAGCATTGTTTTGGTATGTTATGATAATAATAATTGTTATGATAATAATAAATCGAGATAATATAATCCATTTTTTTAATAATTTTATTTTAAAAATAATCTTTTATGAACATTATATAAAAAGAAGCTTGTTCACAAACAAACTACAAAAAATTAAATTTTTAGATTCCGTGTTAAAATTGGCCAACTTTGGTATACATCACTAGCATAGTTTCAGCTAGAACCAACTCTATCTTTATTCTTTCATCTGTCGGAAACCTTGTTTTGATAGACAGAATAATAAATAAAGATAATATAATACATTTTCAAAAGTTTTAACTTCCTTAATGGAAACTATATACAAAGTAACTAGTTCAAAAACAACCTATAAGAAATTAAAATTTTTAGTCTCTGTGTTAAAATGGGTCATCTTTGATTTGAATATTTTCAACAGAAATCAGTATCTTTATTTTTCAGCTGTCTAAAACATTGTTTTGATATGCAAAAATAATAAATCATGATAATGTAATCTATTCGTCAATAATTTCCTTCCTGCAATAACTTCCATAACGAAAATTATATAAAAATATACCCAGTACAAAAACAAACTATAAGGAATTAAAATATGATTTTTTGTTATATTGATTTATGCTAATAAAATTACCGAACAGATTACATTTATTTAAGCTACACGTAACTAGGTTAAATCTTAGCAAAAAGCAGTACATTTTCATTTGTAGAGGGCTATTGATATTGAGGACTGTGTTGTTAGAGATTTTTTTTTTGATATTTTTTTAAAATATGTGTAGGGTCGTTTTTTTTTTATACAAGGCAGTAAAATATTAAGTCTCTATAGATATTTCCAATTAGTTGCTCAAGTTTCCAAATATTTATTTAAATAGCATACACATGTTTGAAATAAGCTTTATAATTTAAATACATCAAAATCTTTGTATGCTATGAATTTCTTAATAGGATGAAATATTTTGATTGTTGCAGATCATCATATTTTCAAGTATATAAACAATTTTATGGTTCCATATGAGAATATACGATTTTGTTCATTTTTTTAATATGGGACCATCATCTCAAATTTACATCCCATAGGTGATGATGAGCCTATGTTTAAAAAATGAATAAAATCTTTTTGACAGATCATCATCTTTTCCAAGTATATAAGCAATTTTTATGGTCCCATATGAGAATATATGATTTTGTTCCTTTTTTTAATATGTGACCATCATCCTAAATTTACATCCCATACGAGATGATTACATATTTACAAAATATTTTTGATAGATAAAAAAATTCAAAAATTTAAATTTTGATAAATAATAACCTAAAATTTAAAAATATTTAAAAATAATATATTTAAAAAAAATAACCCTTTAATCAAATTATACCAAATTTATGTCAAGTGTTAAATATTGCATGGAACAAAGATTTTTAAAGCCGTTATGTACATACTAATACCATATTTAATCCTCAAAACTTGAATCATAGAAACAATCACGAAAATTTTAAAAATCGTCAAACATTTTACCCAAATACTCTAAAATCACCTTTTAATATATGAATTACATTACTAATCAATCTTTTTTAGAATTTAAGTCAGGTTGAAGATGTTTTGTTATTTTCATTCTAAATTTGCCATTGTTTTGTCATTTCGTTCTTAATTTGCCAATGTTTTGTTACATTCGTTCTTAATTTGCAAATTCTTTTTGATATTTTCGCTTTATGTCTGCCGGAAATATTTTTATTTCTAAAGGGATTTGAAGTTTTAATCATCAGAATAAAACAATAACCTTCCACAATAACAGAACAACAGAACAATAACAGAATAAAACCTTCAAATAAAACAACTTTTACAAACAACAACAGCACACTGTATCACACCAAATAAACGTCGCGGAAATTAGATCTCCGTCGTACATTACACGGTATCGTTTACGCGATTTGTAGAATATGACATTATCCAATTATCTGATACAATTCGAGCGAATAATATGAGATTAGATGGAATAAATCTCATTACCAGCACGAGGCGGATGCAGGTTTTGTAGTTCCGGAGATGGCAACAGTTAAGGACATTCGCGAGAGCTACCCAACCAGAAAATGTGTCAGTGAATCAATCCAGACCTGATACCGAAAGCGATGGCACCAATTGTGATGTAAAAACGAGAGATGCCATTTTTTCCTTCTTTTTTTTTTTTTCTCCCTTGTGAAAGTTAACGAGGTTAAAAGAGAGGAAAGTCTCCGTTCTAAAATTTACTTTTTGTTTGTAAAAATAAAAGGCCTTTTTTTGAAATAAGTGAAGTACTTATGTCATGCTTTGGTAATGTGAACCTATTGTTTAGTTGGTTAATGAAGAAAAAGAAAAAGAACAAATTATTGATTCATTTATTGTAAAAGCATGTTTTGTTCGAAAATAAATCGACCATTTTTAAGTTAATTATCTTTACCTTTATGACCATTAAAAGGTAACACAAAGACTAAAATTAAACGTTTAAGACGAGTAAAAGGTAACACTAAAGACCCAAATTATGTATTTAAGACCAGTAAAAAGGTAACACTAAAGACCAAAATTATACATTTAAGACCAGTAAAGGGTACACTAAAGACCAAAATTATACTTTAGGACCAGTAAAAGGTAACATTAAAGACCAAAATCATACTTTAGGACCAGTAAAAGGTAACATTAAATAATAAAATTATACTTTAGGACCAGTAAAAAGGTAACACAAAAGACCAAAATTATACATTTAAGACCAGTAAAAGGTAACAGTAAGAACCAAATTTATACATTTAAGACCCGTAAAAGGTAATACTAAAGACCAAAATTATACAGTTAAGACCAGTAAAAGGTAACATTAAGAACCAAATTTATACATTTAAGACCAGTAAAAGGTAACACTAAAGGCCAAAATTATACATTTAAGACCAGCAAAAGGTAACATTAAAGGCCAAAATCAAACTTTAGGACCCGTAAAAGGTAACATTAAAGGCCAAAAATCATACTTTAGGACTCGTAAAAGGTAACATTAAAGGCCAAAATTATACATTTAAGACCAGAAAAAGGTAAAAGTAAAGACGAAAATTATACATTTAAGACTATTTCATGTATTATAAATTAAAAACATTAACAAAAGTTAATTTATTTGGAAGGATTTATTATGTTTCAAACTTTAAAGTGCCTATATTTATTACATGAAAATAAAATGTCGGAATAAAAGAAATGAGAAAAATTACGTTTCAATATTTTTAAAAATATTTATAAATTATTGAAAAGCATAACACGTACAATTTCACATTATATGCAATTGTATTAAAAGTTTGTATTTGTATTTAAAAAAGTATTAAAATTTGTATTAATTAGTATTAAAATAAATAATGCTCAAATCAGTGTAAATAAAATATCGGCATAAAAAAAAAAATTAGAAAACGTACATTTCAATATTTGTTAAAAAAATATATTTACAAATTATTAAAAGTACAACAACGTACAACTTCACATTCGATGTATTTTTAGTAAAAATAAATAATGCTCAAATGAATTTATTAAAAAAATTCCATTGAAATATCATTAAACAAATTTTATAATAAGTAAATTATTACAACAAATTTACATATTATAAAATTTGTTTAATGATATTTCAATGGAAGTTTTAATTATTACAACTATTATTACAAAATAAGTAAGCATAATGAATTAATTTTTTATACACAAAATAAGTAAATGCAAAAATAAGTAAATGTAATGCGTTAATTTTTATAAACAAAATAAGTAAATGTCGTGAATAATTGGCTACAATTCTTTCACTATTTTATTTTATTTATTTGTATTTCCTATTTTTCGTTTTATTGCCCTTGTAAAAGATAAAAAGATTAAAGAAAAGGAAAGTCTTCGATCTAAAAATGCACTTTTGTTTGAAATACAAAAGGGGAAGGATATTGAAATAAATAAAATCTTTATGTCATGATTTAATAATAGGAAACTATTGTTTTGGTAACTTCTGAACAAAAGAGAAACGTCTTTTTTTTGACATGTTTGATTGACTCTTGTATTGCAAAGATATGTTCTGTTAAAGTACATTAAACTATTTTAAAAATAAAAAAAAATGATGAGCATTAAATGAAGTATAAATAAATGTTGAAAATTTAATAAATATTTGAAATGAAATATTATTAAATATTGAAAATGTAATAAATAATAAAAATGAAATATAAATAAATATTGAAAAATAATAGATATTGAACGAAAAATAATTTTAAAAGGCCATTTCTTCCATTTATATTCTCTCGAAAATTAAAAAGAAGTTACTGTGTTTAAAAATTTGAACATTTATCATATAAAATAAAAATAGTGAAATAATAAAATAAAATGTACATTAAAGCGATTTCTTAAGAAAAACAGATATATAAGTTCGATAATAGTCCTTAAATTTATTTCACAAATTTTCTGAATCCATAAGTATTCCATTCTCTGAATCCATAAATGACGATAGAGTCGGCAGTCCTGAGTCGGTATAAAAAATTGGAACTCAGGAGTCGAGATACAGAAATGTTTTGGCCACTAAACCCTTGCTTAATAACATTTCACGCGACTGTATACTGCGAGTACTATGCACACCTGTTGTACTAGCACCATAATATGTAATACTAATTCAAATTTTAAAAATCATTCTCGATAATTAAGAACATAATAAATCACATTAATCACATAATTTTAAAAAAATTAAAAAGAAAAATCCTTCAAAACACATCTAAAGAATTCAAAAGTTACGTAATTTAAATATGCAACATGTTATAAAAGATTTTTAAAAGTTTAGTGTAAATTTTAAATTTTAAGAATCCTCACTCAACAACCTTAAGCCTAACTTTCAAAACACTATTCGCAAATCTTCAGATCTCACCGAACAAGTTGTGTGTGTTTTTATTTTATTTATTTTTTTTCATCAAATAAACTTTTAAAACAACTGCGCAGTTTAATTTAAATTGTAATTAAAAAGGAAACAAAATAATCCTCAACATACAAAGATTATAAAACGGTCTTCTTCAAACGAGTCCGCGGTCATCAAAAAGCAACAAAACGGCCACGCTGTTTAATCTCAGTCAAATTTGCTACTCCATCACCTTTTAACCTTGACCGTGACATGTGGAACTATTTCTCATTCTTTTCTTGATATAAAAAACATTACGATAATCAACTAAAAAAAAAAAAATTTAAAGACGTATTAAAAACTAGAGGTCACTTTTAGATCAACTTGTTTAATGATAGTAATAAAAAAGTTAATGAATTCAAGAACAAGTCTAAAACTTGACGTACTGGATACGTACGAAAAGATCGATAAAACGAGTTTGATTTTCATCAGCTTTGAGTTTTAAAATTTTTAATTTGTGTTGAATGTCTTGCAGTTGAAAATATTTAACCGCTTTACTATAATGGGAATTATGTGTTCCCACATAAAATAATAATGTAAATAAATTAAAAATATTTTTATTAAAAAAATTCAGCAAATGTGTAATCTAGAATGTATTTTTGAATTATTTTATTTTTAAAAAACTCGACAAGTTATTTCAAAATACCGTCTATTTTGACCTGGATTTTCGCTATTAAAACGGACAACATACTGGATTCCTTAGTTAGCATATTCAATGCAAGGTAATACAATAGGTTTCCCTGTGATTTATTGTGATCACCAGAATCCCTGTGATCCCAACATCCATTCCCTGTGATCCTCCTACAAGTATATTTAGCCTTTAATATATATATTATTTGGGGTCTGACGGCCGAGTGATGGCGCTCAGTACCCAGTTTCCGGGTTCGAGTATCGACGGAAGCATGGATGTTTTTGTGGTTCGGAATCCCCTTTAAACTATATGGCCTGATCTAATATGATCGTAGGGCGTGGGATGCAGGGCATACACCCCTACCCCGTAAACAGAATCATCTCTCGTCTCGAAATCTGCCAGCAAGCAAACGGCCTTTGCCAAAAAAAGGGGCTGTTGCGCCACTGATGATGATTTAAACATATTACAACTATATTTAATCAATCCAATTTCCAACGGGTATCCACAAGTTTTTTGTAAATATTTTTCCTGGTGTAAAAAAATCGAAGAAAAATAAATTTCGCAACGCCGTCAGCTAAACAGAAGGGCTATTTCGGACTACGAATTTATCATGATCATATCTGGTAAAGCCATACTTATAGTAGGGTCCATTGGCCATGTGCTTAGTCAGTGTGCAGGAGCAGTCACGTTCACATCCGCTTGTTGCAGTCAGTGCTTTCAGAAACGAGAAGACTCGATAGGACTGTAAAGTGTCTCGCATTGATAGCAAGATTCTCTGGTGGGTCTTTTCTAGGTTACTACCTTTGCAACACGCAAATGGGATGGAAGAACTCAAAAGTTCTTCCGGAAGGTAATATCCTCTTCTCAAAAACCATCTGAGGGCAATGCATTACATATATCAGTGGAATCCGAGGACCACCGATATTCAACAACAAAATATATATATATATATACCAGCCATAGATATAAAAAATTTTGTTACCAAACCAAACTCATTTATTTCAAAAGCCTCAAGTTTTAAAGTCACTCTTGCCATAAAAACCCTATAAAATATTAACAGTATTATTGTGCTTTTCAAAACTACTTAATAATATTCTATTAAAAGCTATTAAAAACCTAAAACCCCGTATGTCCCCATGAATTTATATGAAAATTATAATTCTTCAATACATAAGGACGGCGTGTATATTAATATAATCATTCTAATACCAAAATAAAATACCTAACAAAAAGCATTTTAATACTAAATAAATTATAAAATCAATATCATTCTAATACCTAAAATAAAATAACAAATAAAATCACTTTTTATTACCTAAAAAGAAAATACCTAATAAAATCATTTTAATATCAAAAAAAATTACAAAAACAAAATCATTTTAATATCTAAAATAAAATACCTCACAACATCATTTTAATAAATAGAATAAAATGCCTAACAAAATTATTTCAATACTTAAAATAAAATAACAAACAAAATTCATTTAATACCTAAAATAAAATTTTTTGTTCCGTATTTTATTTTAGTATCTAAATAAAATACCTAACAACATCATTTTAATTCTTAAAATAAATATCTAACAAGTTAATACGTTAAATAAAATACCTAACAACATCATTTTAATATCTAAAATAAACTAACTAACTACATCATGTTAAAACTTAAAATAAATACCTAACGACAAGTTAACAAGTAAAATAATATACCTCACAACATCATTTCAATATCTTTAATAAAATACCTAACAATATCATCTTAATCCTTAAAACAAATACCTAACAACATGTTAATATGTAAAATAAAATGCTTACAATATTATTTTAATAACTAAAATAAAATCATTTTAATACTTAAAATAAAATAACAAATAGCATTATTTTAATACTAAAAAAAAATACCTAACTACATTATTTAAATTGAAACATACAGCACATATGGCATACCTCTAAAAGAACTACATAGTTCTCCAACATACTTATAATTAAAATATTTGATGATTATACTTAAAAAATCATTTTAATACTTGAAATAAAATTCATAACAAAATAATATTATTACTAACTAAAACACTTCAGGTCATAAAAGCTATAGATTTTTTAATTATATTGAGTCTTCTATTGAAACATTAGTTTCTCAAGACCAGTCTTGGTAAGTCGCAGACTTAAATTATTTAAATTTACACAACTTCGGATTAAAAATTTTAAATTAATCTGAGTTTGCATCAAGATATAATCAATTTAAGATACATTCTTCGCTTTGAAGAATGCAGTATAGTGTTAATTTAATTATTTACTATCTGCGGCGGCCAACTTTGACATTTGATCATTTATATGTTAAACTGGCTTTGTAACGCAGATGAAATTTGACATAGGAAATAATGCTTACGACGTCATATTAGATGAAAAGTTGCACGAATTATAGACATACTAATAATGGCATATTGCTGCGTAGTCGAATGTGAAAATGAAAGAATAATTTAAAAACAACAACTGAAGTTAAAATATTCAACAGTAAAACATAAATTTTAATCTATTTTTCATTTATACAAAGCTTCATTGAATCGGAACAGTAAACACTTATGGCAAGTTCAAATATATTCAACGTACTCAAATGTATGTAGATAGCTTAATATATGATAATTTCATTAAACATTTAAATTAATATATAGTTAAAATTAAAAATAATCAGATTTTATTTTAAAATCTTAAGAAAAAAACCATAATTATGAATAAAAAACTTTAGGTAAATGTTAATTAGATTTTAATGATAATAGTAACAATTTAATAAAACAATTATCTTTACATGTAATAAGGATTAAATAAGGAAAAAAATTAAATCTATAATTTAACTCGTTTTTGTTGTTGTGGAACCTCATGTTCCATTTATGTATACTGTGACAAGACAACCCAACAAGAGCATTCATGAGTTGATGGAGTATTTGAATCCATCCATTTGAAAAGATTTGACATCCATACATTTGGTGGAATATCTGACATCAATTTGGTTAATTTGATTAAGCATTTGACATCTAAAGATTTTTTGATATCCATTTGGCAAAAAGATTTTGACATCCATCTATTTGATTAAACACTTGCCCTTGGAGTATTTGACATCCATTTATTTGATGGAGACACCCATTGATTTGATTAAGCATCCATCCATTTGGAAATCCATCTATTTGGCAAAAATTTTGACATCCATCCATTTGATTAAGCCCTTGACATCTATTTATTTGATGGAGTATTTGGTGGAATACATCCATACATTTGGTGGAATATCTGACATCTACCCATTTGGCAATTATTTTGACACCCATTAATTTGATTAAGCATTTGTCATCCATTCATTTGGCAAAGATTTTGATATCCATTTGGTGAAGTATTCGATATCCATCCATTTGGCAAAGATTTTGACATCCATCCATTTGATTAAGCCCTTGACATCTATTTATTTGATGGAGTATTTGACATCCATCCATTTGGAAAGATTTGACATCCATACATTTGGTGGAATATCTGACATCTACCCATTTGGCAATTATTTTGACACCCATCCATTTGATTAAGCATTTGTCATCCATTTGTTTTGATATCATCCATCCATTTGGCAAAGATTTTGATATCCATTTGGTGAAGTATTCGATATCCATCCACTTGGCAAAGATTTTGACATCCATCCATTTGGTGAAGTATTTGACATCTACCCATTTGGCAACTGATTTGATTAAGCATTTTAACACCCATCCATTTGATTAAGCATTTGTCATCCATCCATTTGATTAAGCATTTGTCATCATTCCATTTGGCAACGATTTAGACACACATGAGTCATATTTCAAACACATGCAGTATGCCAAACAAACTTTTCTGCATCTAAACAGGACGTATTCCTACATACGAAAGTTAGTTACTCCTAAAAGTCCTCCCGATAGGCAATGCCATGTCCTTAACAAGCCTTGAGAACTAATGCCACTGAGGGCATACATCAGTGGAACACGAGACACACCAATGTTCAAAAAAAAAAAAAAAAAAAAACTGCACGTATATTAAATTGAAGACATACTAAAGAAGACGTATACCGAAGTATTATATTAGGAAAAAATGTTAATATAAATGTATTGTACTTATCAGAAACAATCAATGGAAGAGGAGGTAGCAAAAATTTCAAGAAGGAAGTCAAGTGGGTAATTATTCATATTTTCTGTCATTAAAGGTAGATTACATGAATTTTTATCAATCCTATGAACGTTTTAATCTATTTGAAAAGCATCATTAATAAGCGATTATTAATTTTATCGTTAACTACATTTTGAAAAATATTATTCAATCAATATGTTGCATAATAAAGACAACTAACATTTGATATAAAATGAAATCAACTTTCTACAAAAATGTACAAAAAAAAAAAAGTTATTAAAGAAATACATTTTTAGTGTTAACTTTTAAAAATTCACTTTTCGATAATTATCAATAAATTTTTGCAAGAGCTTATTATAAGTCCCCTAAAAGAAATATCTATATATGTCAAATATATGTACGAGTATTTTACAAAAAGGTAGTAGTAAAGTTTCATTTTCATTATTAACGTAAAATTTTATATTTGTTCGTCCTTTATATATAAATGTTCTATTTTCTTGTAGTATCTAATTTTTATTTTAAAACATTCAACAATTGGATTTGAAAATAACAAAAAGCAGCTTATTTTAAAAGAAGTTCCCCATTTTCCAGAAACTCCCTAATTATTTTTCCAACTGAAAAAAATCGAAAAGATAAAAATAAAAATGACACAAAATTTCTCTGAACGTGCCAGTTTGTCTATGATGTTTAAAAGAAAAATGAATCTTCAAAAATAATAATACTTATAATAAGTTTTGAGTCACAGAATAGCTACAAAAAAATGTAGGAAAACGCCTAATTTTTTTTTTCAACAGGCCCAAAAGCCAGAAAACCCAATCCAGAAAAGCTTTTTAAATAGAGGTGACATGAATTTAGTGAAGCGCATACGAAGGGGCGGAATAGCTAAAATGTTTTGGAACTGTTCTAAAAAAAAGAACAAGAAAAAGAAAATTCACACGCATCATCACTGATAAATCACCCGATAATTGCTATTCGTGAACGCTTAGGTAACAATCGAGCGAGCTGACAACCAACCACACTGTCATGGAACCATTTGTATCGAGAGTCATCCTTGAATTTGATCATCCATTCTGATTATTTAAATAAAGCGATTTAATTTGTCTTGTGCAATGGATAATTTAATTCATGGCCGTCAAATCTTTTAAAAAATAATGACAGGTAATAATTTGCACCAGCCATAAAGCGCAACTTGTTTTCGAGTGTTATTTTTTAACAAAGGACCACCCATTCCCCATGCAAAAGAGATGGACAACTCTATTCAAGGCTTGCGGCGAATATTTGAATGAAAAACATGAATTTAACAGGATGTATAATTTTTTATAAATAATTTGCATGAAGACAAAAAACATGTTATTATTATTGTCAGTACACTATTGGCATAGGGTTTATTAATTTATTTTTTATATGGATTTTGTCAAAATGGCATCGAATGTTCTATTGAGTAGTAAGTTGAATTTCCCAACTAAAAAAATTCGTTTCAAAATTCAACAAAAAAATTAGTCGAACCGAAATTTCCGACATTTCGAGTACAGAAGCCATTTGTCACATCTGTGAATGCCAACCATCGTCGGCAGTGGTACCACAACTACAAAACCTGGTCAATTTCATAAGTAGAAGACAGTTATAGGGTCAGACAAATCATCTTTCACACTTTTTCCAACAACAGAATGGGTGCACGTTTGTAGGACACCGGCACAAGAACATAATCGCCATTGTCATCTTCCAACTATCAAGCATGGAGATAGATCTGCTTTGGAATGGGCAGCCATGTCGTGCTTTCTGCTAGTCCAATCGTAACCTTGAAAGGAAGGATCATTGGCGAGAAGTATAGAGAAGTTTCAGCTGACCAGGTCCATCCTATGATGCAAACCTTGTTTCCTGCAAGAGATGGAATTTTCGGGATGATAATGCTCCTATTCATGCAGCGGGAGTTGTCCAATCATGGTTTGATGAACACGAGGATGAAGTCAAAAATCTACCTTGGCCCGCACAGTCCCGGACTTCAATATTATCCAAAAGTTATGGTCTATTTTATAGCGATCAATCCACCACCTCCACCATCTCTGGAATTTTCACAATATCTCCATGAAGAACGGTTCAATATTTCTCTAAACACTATTCAGCACTTGCATGATTCGATTCCCAGGCGAATCTAAGCTGTCCTACGCCATATTAGTAAAGGATTCCTTATAACTAGGGTGTTTCAATTATTTTGATAACCACCTGTTAAATATATATATATATATATATATATATACAGAAAGATAATTTTTTTTTTTATTTCTTTATCAACATTTTTTGCTGTTAAAGAAAATTTAAAATAATTGCTTTTACAGTGTTAGCACAACATAAGATGATAAGATGTTAAATATTTATATAGTTCATTTAATGTATCTGTAAAAACAAAACAAGTAATATAAAAAAATTCCTACTTTTTTTCACTCTATTGCAAAAAAAAGTCCTTTATAAATAATTTTCATTCATTTTTTTTAAGTTTATCTGTCGCCATCTATTGGTAGATATATGCAACTTAAATCTAAAAAAAAAAAAAAATATAATTAATTAATTAAATTTAACTACTGAATTAATATTTGAAAAAACTGCATTAACATCCAGTGTCATCCACTACAAGTTCAAAAAAATGTGTTTGAACTTGAGTGGATGAACAAAAAGTATTTTATGAACGATTGAAAATTTGAACAAGATATATATAGGGAGAGTGTGAGCTAACAGAAGGAATTAAAAAAAGTTCTTCGAGCAGTCAAAAAAAAGGCTGTTTTTTTTTTTTTAAGAACCAATAAGGCGGAAATGCCGTGTTTGATAAAATTTACATGGACAGCAATAAAGATTGCATACAAATCTCAGGGACTCGCATTGCACCAAGACATGAAATATTCAATTGCGGTGAGGTTTGTATACAATGCTGCATATTTTTTTTCTCATAGTTTTTCAAATCCGTGTAGAATTTTTTTGAATAAAAATAAACATTGTAGTAGAATGTCGTTGCGTTTGTGCAACTCGATCTGGGTGTGGTCAAGTTGGGCCCAACAGCACATAATTTAATTTTTCAATTCCTTATATTAGCTCACACTCTCCCTATATATATATCTTGTTCAAATTTTGAATCGTTCATAAAATACTTTTTATTCATCCATTCAAGTTCAAATACATTTTTTTTTTTTTGAAATTGTAGTGGATGACACTGGATGTCAATACAGTTTTTTTTTCAAATATTAATTCATTAATTAAATTTAATTAATTAATTTTTTTAGCTTTAAGTTGCATATCTCTATCAATAGATGGCGCCAGATAAACTTTAAAAAATGAATGAAAATTATTTATAAAGGACTTTCTTCAATATATATTAAAAAAAAAGTAGGAATTGACTTTAAAATTTTTTTTTTTTTATATTACTTGTTACAAGTGCACTAGCTCCAGCACGATGCACTACAAAAAATTAATATACAGCAGGTAACTCATTTAAAGACATCTACTTATATTTAGGTGGAATTATTTCACTTTTAGGCTGTAACTTAAGTTACTCAGGTACACGCTGGATAGAGTAAAATATTTCCTCTCTGGATGAGAATCTGTAGGCCAATTTATGCACAGTATGGTGCTAACTATATCTTCTTTCGGGGTGAGAGCCTGTAAACTAAACGTCTCTGAGGCGCAACTTGGGATGAGAGCTTGTAACTAACGGCAGCGCCTGTTTTGCCGTACGTCCTCTCTGGCGAGAATCTCGAAGCCTACTGATTTCTTCTGAGCGCCGCAAGGGGCGCTCTTGAAGTGCATAGGAGGAAACAGGGTTGCGTAGGTGGAACCATAGTTACAATATTAGGATATTTTGTAAAGCTGTATATTAGTTCATATTTGCGGAACATATAATAATTAATAAAATAAATATATCACATGGATAAAAGACATTCTAAAACACTAACGTTTACAAAAACTTAACAAAGAGTATCATTATTTTAGTCTCAACGCCTGTTACTAAATCAATTATATAATGAATAAGAATTTAAAAAAAAAATAATCATTGAAGCGTTGTTCGAATTATCTGGAGTTATTCAAAAAATAGAATCTACAAAGATTCGAAATTTAATTCTTAAAAAATAAGAATATTGTGCCTGACTCGTGGTACAATATCCTTAGGGGGAGTTCAATCCACTGCAGCTTTGTTGTGGACACTGTTTCAAAACACAAGGAGACTCGATAGCCTGCGATGCTTAGCATATTGCCTTGTTTGTCAGATTACCTGGTGGGAGTTTTCCGGATTTTCTCCCACACCACATACAAATGCGGGGAGTAGCTCCCCCTAAAAATCCTCTGAGAAGGCACTACCCTCCTTCATCAGCGATACGGAGCAAGAGTCAGACTTCTACCTACGGGTGCTTAATCAAAATAGAAGCTCCCCCCCTCCCCCTCTTCCCTGCTCCATGAGGGATATGACGACATGGATATTGCATTCCATTCATATAAAAGGAAATATAAAATTTTAGCTAAAAATATGCATGTAAAGTGTGTGAGAATGTGCAAAAAATTATGAACTTCAGTGTGTCTTGATGAGAGAGAAAACTCATGTCAGAAAAAAAATTGTACAGATATGTATCTTTTTTATATTATATATATATATAGCTAACTAACTCCCTGGCACTACAGTCCATGTTCAATCATGACCATCTGTTTTCTGGCAGATTCCGAAACAGGAGATATTTTTTTTTACGGGGTAGAGTTGTCAGCCCAACGGTCATATTAGACCAGAACCTATGGTTTAATGTGAATTCCGAACCCTACAAACATCCATGGCATCGCCGAGACTCGAACTAGAAACCGGTGGTACAGAGCGCCAACGCATTAATCACTTGAGCACCTGACCCAACCTTCGACATTAAGTAATAGTAATTTTGCCTTTCTCCCAATTTATAACACATGGAATCGCCAGGATTCGAACCTATGGCACTGAAAGCCAGAACGCCAGCCACTCGATCAACAGACATATATATATATATATACCCATTTACGCATTGATCTGTATGGAATAAGAAGTTTTAACATGAAGACATGAAATAATCAACAGCGGTGAGGTTTGTATACAATAATGAATTTTTTATCTCATAGTTTTCAAATCCATGTATATTTTATTAAATAAAAATTATATAATATATATATATATATATATATATATATATATATATAGTCACTCATTGACTGTATGGAATAAGACGTTTTCTATAAAATACTTTTTAATCGAAATTTCCGTAATGTCAACTTTAGTACTGTCTGCCTTTTAAAAGCCTGTTAAAATAATAATCTGTCTTATTAAATAATGCACCTTTTAAAAGATGAAAAACGTGTCTAACATGTTAAGCTCCTTACTTAATCGTTAACTGTAACTGTTTAAGAATAAGTCGAACTGACAGCATCTAATATTGTCACATCGAATTCTATAAATAAATATAATAGAATGTTGATACTCAATGTAAATACGATTTGAATAATGCAAGCATCTTCAGTTCTATTTATTCCCTAAAACCTGTTCCAAAAGAATAAACAACAACAAAAAGAACATTCGAAACTTTGTTGCGAACGAGTGTAATGACCATGTTGTCAACATTGACATACAAGCAGTGCATGAAGATGAGTCAGATATGGGTCAGAGAGGAAGTATACTTTCACTTGTGAAACTAATAACGAATGTTATATATAGAACAGACTGTCAACAAACATTCTATCTATAATATTTTTATGGGGAAAAAAAAAGATAATTACTTGCTTCGGGTATTCGAAAACACCTGAACGAAAAGTTAAGTAATAAAGAATGGGTAGACCTCTTTACTCAGCGAACGACTTCAAAAAATACAAAAGGAAAAGAAATTTAAGCACTTAACTTAATTGTCGTTAAATGGAGCAACGTTATTTTTTTCTTTTTTGTCCCAGTATGAAATTAATTGATTTTTGAACAAAAGCAGACTACTTGAACACGTGCAGTGATAAAAGGTTTCCTGCATTTCAAGTAGTTGATTAGAAAAAAATTAATTTTGCATTATTCTTCGTTATTTAAACAATAGAAGAAAAGTTTTCACGTGTGAATGGATAATTAGTTTCCGATTCTTTTCAGGTACAAATTACTTTTATCGAGGAACACAAAGCAAAACATTTTATTTTAGGTAATATTTTTTTCAATTAGTGTGTAATTACTTTGAGCAGTTTTCCATACCTGTAGAATTGGAAAGCAATAGTACCATGTTCTTCATCCATTCCAAATTCTTGGACTTATACCTAAGTGTACGTATACCACAAGAATTTTTCCCATTAAAAATAAATCATTCTTACTAAGATATATATCAATGTAACTAATCCATTCTCCATCCATTTTGGCATATTATACATTGATTAGGTTATATTTTGGCATATTATACATTGATTAGGTTATATTTTGGCATATTATACATTGATTAGGTTATATAAAGGGGCCTGATAGCCGAGTGACTAGTGGTGGTTGTATAACTACTTTGTAATAGTTGACTACTGGGACCTGATGGCCGATTGGATAGCGCTCTGACTCTCGATACCACAGGTTTTGGGTTCAAGTCTCGGCGGTGTTATGGTTGTTTGTAGTGATTCGAATCCACTTTAAAACATAGGTCCCGGTCTAATAGGATCGCGGAGCGATGTGGGGGTAGTGACACTCGCATCCGTAGCTGAGTATATAAACAAACACTGTTCGTATCTGTTCATGCCACTCTATATTAATGCTAGTCCAGGAGCAGCAATCCGTTGTTAGCTGGCGTATTCTGAGATATACAACTATGCATGTTTCATGGAAGTTTTTAAATTTAAGAATAAAGCAGAGTATTTTATGTATATTATGACCAAAATTATTATCAAAAATTTGGCTGTATGAATTCTGCCATCTACACTATGTGGAAGAAAGTGACGGGACACGACACTATAACGACATGAACCCATATGTATTAAAATTAATAGGAGATAGGGCCTCCTTTGGCTGCGATCACAGCTGCAACCCTTCTGAGCATGCTTTCCACTAAATTAGCCATAGTGGCTAGAGGAATTTCCTTCCAAATGTTTAACAGGAAGTTCCATAGTTCAGGCTTGCTTTTGGGGAGTGGGGTGCAGGCCCCCAACCGACTGTCCAATTCGTCCCAGAGATGTTCAATTGGGTTAAGATCAGGGCTCTGTGCCGGCCACTCCATGCGTTTAACGTTGTTGTTCACATACCAATCAAGAGTCCTCCTTGCAACATGGCATATTGCGTTGTCGTCTTGATACCAGCAATCGTCCATACCGTACGTTGCCCACAAGGTAGGAAGGACATGATTGTCGTGAATATCACAGTATCTATCGGCATTCATCGCACCATCAACCTTCACCAGTGAGCCAGCCCCATACCATGAGAAACAGGCCCATACCATCAATCCTCCTCCACCAAACTTTACAGTTGGGGCGACACACTCGGGCAAAAGGCGTTCACCTGGTAAACGCCATACCCAAACACGTCCATCGGAACGGAAAAGGGTAAATCGTGACTCGTCACTCCAAAGGACACGTTTCCAGTCATCCAGAGTCCAAGTACGGTGGTCTTTGGCCCATCAAAGGCGCGCTTTCTTGTTGGTTTTCGTAATCAAAGGCTTATGGGCCGCCGAACGTCCAGTGTAGCCTAACTTATGGGTCTTGATACGAAGAGTCTTGGTCGAAACGGCCACACTTGGGCTTGTCTAAACTCATTAGCGATGTTATCCATGGATGTTTGACGGTTACTTCGAATCTCCCTGCCGAGCACCCACCAGTCCCTGCTGGTGAGAACTGTAGGTCGTCCACTTCGGGGTTTGTTCTGACAGTGTCCCTCAGTCTTGTAGCGACACACAACACGTGCTATAGTTGATTTTGAGCAGTTACGGAGACGGGATATCTCCCTAATTGACACCTTGGCAAGATGCAATCCAACCAACACACCTTTCTCGAACTCAGACAACTCTTCCCGTGGCGGCAGCTTGACAAAACAACTCCAGTCGACTCCACAGAGTATATGGCTGACACGTGATACCTATTATTGCGCATGTGTCAGCTGTATTGTCGACTTTTCTACTTTTCGAGGGGTGTCCCGTCACTTTCTTCCAGATAGTGTATTATTAAAGTTCTGTAGAAAGAATTAAAATATCTTAAATGGTAAAACGAATAAGGGTTCAAATCAATTAAGTCTTAAAAGGCAAAATTTTTTTATTTATATATTTGATTGATTTTTGTTCGAGGCTGGTATTCTTACAAATAGTCTTCTTACTTATGCAGCCATCTGAAAACAGTAACTCTTGAAATTCGAGATCTTGTGGTAACATGAAGATAAAAAGTGCGGGGGTGAGGTAGAGAAATATTTTCAAGAATCAACAGGAATTTAAACAATGTATAAAGAAGGGGTTGTCTTAGTAGGAAAATTATGAACCAGAAATACTAAAAATGACCTATAAATATGCATATGTAATCTTCAAATATTTTACAAATTGAAAATCTTTCAGAGAACAATAGATGAATTATATTCATCTAATTAACTGTTCGACGATAAAACAGGGCAAAGCAGCAAAATTATTAACAAACTTTAAAAGATTTAGTTAAAAATATTATAAATATATTTACTAATGTAATTAATTCTTATTTAATTGCTCAATATAGTTTTCAACCCCAGAGTGAAATTAAAACACAGTTCAAAACAAATCCTACCTGTTTGTTGTCGCCTTCCTTCAAGTACAGTTTGAAAATTCTGAGAACTTTGACCAGCGATTCCATGGGCGTGGAGTACCTCCCCATCACTTCGAACACTTCCTCTTCGCACTCACGGATGTCCGAGCATCCCTTGGAAAACGAAATGCACATGGATTCAAAGTACAAGATCTGATGAGCGAGGAACATGGCCAGGTCTTCGGCGTTCTGTCTCGAGAAAGATTTGGACAGCGGATCTAGCTTCAGCAACTGGATTATGTTGTCCGTGTCCAAACACTGCAAAGGAAATTTTTTTTGATAAAAACTGCGTTGAAATATTTAACTGGTGATAAATTAATCACAATAATTTTTTTAAATAAAATTTAAATAAAAACAACGGGCTACGGGCGTACCGGTTAAAAAAAGCCACAATACCTCCACAACTTAATTTAATTGAAACAAAAAATAAAAAATGAGATAAACATTTACACATCTCAGCATAAAGCAGGAGATAAATTGCCTTAAAGCCACATTCACATCAACGCCTTAGTTGAAATAAAATAAAAATAAAGAAATAAAGATTAAACTTTAGGCTTATCAGACGGGCTTGTTTTAAAATAAAAAGAGATACATTTACATCTCAGTTGCTGCCTTCAACGTTAAATCCAGCAAAAACCGCATCGCCACACAAATAAAATTTTCAATCGCTGTGAGCTCATCCAACTTTTTATCCTCTTAACTCAATTCCATGAATCATTATTCCATTCATTTCGGGAACCAAAGTGGAAGCTGGATTTGTGATTAAATGAGCTTTATTTTCTGCGTTAAGTTCGTCGTAGATCATGCACGCCAGTAAACTTATTATATGAGTCGCAAAGTCAATTTGAAAAAGTAGCAAAATAAGCCCGTGTGATATGCGCATGATTGAGCTTCTACGATCAAGTAAGTTATGATTGTTGTGTTGCGTTTTAAGGTGCGTTTCTATTCGGATATTTAAATATCACATCGTAGAATGCAAGCCATTTCGAAGACTGGATGGGTGAAAGTTCAGGCTTCCGGTAGGCCTAGCATTCTAAAACGTGAGATTTTAGTATTCTGTAGAATCCCACTTTCATAGGGACAAGGTTGACCAACGAATATAAGATTCCATAAAAATGTTGTCAATCCCTAATAAAATTTATTAGTCAAATAAAGATAAAAAAAAACATTATGAAATAAATCTTCTTCTTCAATGGCGCAACAACCCCATGGTAAGATAAGGCTGTCTGCCTACTGGGCAGATCTCGAGACAGAAAAGTGTTTTTTTTTTTACGGGAAGGTTTTCAGCCCTACCCAACGCACTACAGTTTTATTAGACCGGGAACTATGGTTTAAAATGGATTCGAACCACTAAAAACATTCATGGCACAGCCGGACTCGACCCGAAACCTAAGGCACCCTGCGCCAGAGCACTAGTCACTCGGTCATCAGACCCAAGAAACAAAATACTACATATTAAATCATTTAAAAATATAAATAATTTTTAAAATAACTAAATATAAAATTATTATTTATATTATATTAAAATAATTTAATTATTTTAATATAATATAAATAATAATAACTAAACAAATTACTCTATATTATTGTAAGATAATTTTAGCATATTTTTTTTTTACAATTAATGTTTTAACTAAGAATCTAACAGAAACATAGATTGCAAATATTAACATACAATATTCTTACGAAAATCATATATTGAAAGCAAAAAATTAAAATGTCTGGAATTAAATAGATGTCCCCCTTTTTTTTATAATTTTAACATCACCTATGCATTACTTAAACACTGCAAAAGAAATTTAAATAAAAGATTATTAAATACCTTAATGCATTTTGAATCATCCAAAACAATAGGTACATAATTTTTGAGAGAGAATTATTACGAAATAGAAAATCGCATTCCACTTTCTCCCTTCATAACTTTGCGCAACAAATAAGAATAGGGAAAAGTAT
Organism: Caerostris extrusa; assembly: GCA_021605095.1. Lineage (NCBI taxonomy): Eukaryota > Metazoa > Arthropoda > Arachnida > Araneae > Araneidae > Caerostris > Caerostris extrusa. The sequence continues at coordinate 62,968 of BPLR01011076.1, read as the reverse complement.
TTAAAGAATTATATGCAATTTAGAACGTAGGAAATAAACGTATAATTTGACAATCTACAATACTCCTCAAGATTAGAAGGCAAATTCCCAGAATTCTTTATACAATTTTATGGAAGAACTGAATCTTTGAAGTGCCTTTACTATCATAAACAATGAAGAGTAAAATTATATAAATATTTACTTTTCAGTAAAATTCAGGAACTGCAATTGTTTATGTGAGACCACATGTGATTTTTACGGTAGGCACAGTTATTCTTTGTGGTATCATATGTATTTCAATTGAAATTCAGGAGATAGGAAACCTTCTGAAGAAATTGCTCAACTTTTAAGACAGTGATGTATTAATAGTATATAACTCGCTTTATCATGTCTATTAAAATTTTAATTGGTAATTTTTTAAAGAACTATATAAAATTTAGAAGATAGGAAATAAATGCATAGTTTGACTATCTATAATACTCCTCAACATTTTTACCACAATAAGCATTGTAAATTAGATGGCAAATTCCAAGAATTCTTTATAAAATTTTATGGAAGAACTGAATCTTTGAAGTGCATTTACCGTCATAACAATGAACAGTAAAATTTTACAAATATTTACTTTTTTAATAAAATTTTATAAATATTTACTTTTAGTAAAATTTTATAAATATTAACTTTTTAGTAAAATTTTATAAATATTTACTATTTGGTAAAATTTTATAAATATTTACTTTCAGTAAAATTCAGGAGCTGCAATTGTTTATGTGAGACCACATGTGATTTTTATGGTAGGCACAGTTATTCTATGTGGTATCATATGTATTTCAATTGAAATTCAGGAAATAGGAAACCTTCTGAAGAAATTGCTCAACTTTTAAGACAGTGATGTATTAATAGTATATAACTCGCTTTTATCATGTCTATTAAAATTTTAATTGGTAATTTTTTTAAAGAACTATATAAAATTTAGAAGATAGGAAATAAATGCATAGTTTGACTATCTATAATACTCCTCAACATTTTTACCACAATAAGCATTGTAAATTAGATGGCAAATTCCAAGAATTCTTTATACAATTTTATGGAAGAACTGAATCTTTTTAGAAGTGCATTTATCGTCATAACAATGAACAGTAAAATTTTATAAATATTTACTTTTTAATAAAATTTTATAAATATTTACTTTTTAGTAAAATTTTATAAATATTTACTTTTTAGTAAAATTTTATAAATATTTACTTTTAGTAAAATTTTATAAATATTTACTTTTTAGTAAAATTTTATAAATATTTACTATTTGGTAAAATTTTATAAATATTTACTTTTCAGTAAAATTCAGGAACTGCAATTGTTTATGTGAGACCACATGTGATTTTTATGGTAGGCACAGTTATTCTTTGCGGTATCATATTTATTTCAATTGAAATACTGGAGATAGGAAATCTTTGGAAGAAATTGCACAACTTTTTAAAACAGTCATGTATTAATGGTGTATGCCCCGCTTTATAGTAAATCCATTAAAAATTTAATTGGTATTTTTTTCAAAAAGATTTTAAGATTTTGACCTCTAAGATTAAAAAGGAAATAGAATACAGCTAATTTTAAATAAATATTTAAATGTTATAAAAATAATTTATTTAATGTATAATATCTAATTGCAGACATGTCCTTATGTATATAGTACATAGGATCACTATAAATGTAATTTTTTTATTTAAGTGATATTTATTGCTAAAAATATGTTCCATTTTAAAATTACGTTAAACGGAGTATAATCTACGTGTACTTTACAAAACAAAGAAGAATTGGGAAAATAATACATTGTTGTAAATATAATTTTATTGCTAAATAATACATTAAGTAGAAGCATAAAACATTATTGCCAAAAAAACGCTGAAAGAATTTAAAGAACGCGTCAGACCTGCATTAACAACCGTTGACAATGTCAAATTGCAAAATGTGCGAAACGAACTTGATTAGAGACTAGATGTTTGTCGTGTTAGAAAGACTCACATACTAGACATTTCTAAATGAAAACATAAAACCTGAAAATATTTTCTTGGTACCGATTTAGAAAATATAAATTTTTAAAATCCGGCGATTCTTTTATGTTAATCCTACATACTACCACTTGAAATAAATCGAAAAAATTAATGAACAAATACATTAAAATTACACCAGTTCAAGGCCAGGGTTCCAAATTCCAATTAAACGATGTTATTCCTATAAAAACCACATCATATAACTATTTCATTACACAAATTAGCTTAAAAGTTCAGTTACAAAAAACAGCAAACATAGCTTCAAAGAGTATGTGCCACAATTTCCCCAGACTCATTAAGTGTGAAACCCTTACAAAAGATCCCATCTAAACGAGAGTCCTCACCATAATAATAGCCGAAAAATCATTCTTCCTGGGCCATGTCATTTCTTTTGTTCCTAAAGGTAGGAAGTAATAAAAAGAAAATGGCGAGTAATTACTTTTAGCGCCGGCCGCTTTTATTTTTAGCAATCGAGCCCCGTAAAGGGCTTTGAACTGACCTATCAAGACAGGGGCAGCGTGCGTTACCACAGCAAATGGAAAACCCCCTTCGGAAATCGATTTCGGAGTGTTTCTGTTCGATTTAAGCCATTAGCAAAAGCGAGTCTGTTAATGCCTGAAAGTGTAAGCATCCAGTTTCCAGGAAGCAAAAGGACATGCGTTTCAGAAAGCAATAACCTAAACCTTGATTCATTGTTTTTTCTGTACCTTAAAATTACTGTCAATATATATATATTTATAGATATAAATAATTGAGATATTTTTTTGTTGCATTATTTCTATTTATTTCCTTTAGAGACGATAAACAAACAGATTTATGGTGCACAGCCAAAACTTTTAAATAATATTTTATAGATTTTTTTTTTTTTTTTTTTTTTTTTTTTTTGTTAAATTATGTTACGAAACATTGATAATCATGAAAATTAAAATATATACATAAATATTTTTGTTCAAATTTGGCAAAAATTGTTAAAAAAAAAAAAATTTTATTTTATGCCTATATGTAAAGACTCCTAACTGTTGTTGTTGTTACTAATCCCCATGGTGCAGGAGAGCCACACCAGGTCCAAAGGCCCTTTTGAAGGAGGCTGGTTCATAACTAAGAGTATACATAGAGAGGAACCATGAAGGCTGAAGACCGACTAATCCTCAAGACAACGCTCTACTGATCAAATTAGACCGGGACCTACGGTTTAAAGTGGATTCCGAAGCACTACAAAGATCTACGGCACCGCCGGAAAACTCCACCCATTTATGGATACTAATGTAATTTCATATTAATCACAATGTATAACTTAATATTATAGGGCCTGATGGACGAGTGACTAGAACTCTGGCACTCGGTACCATAGGTTTCGGATTCGAGTTCCGGCGGTGGCATGATGTTTATAGTGGTTCGAATCCCCTTAAACCGCAGGTCCCGATCTAATATGACTGGAGAACTTTGGACGTAAGACTGGCAACCCTATCCAGTGGATCATCCTCATTCAACTTTCACGGAGTACATTGGCCGGTTTTGGCCTTATTCACTCCTAATCCGGTATGCTAGGGTTCAATGCAATAAGAAAAACATTGGTAACAAAAGGCAGTGAGCGTATTTATGTCCATGTTAGTAAGATAAAAACAAAATAAAAATAAAACAAGAAGGAGTCATTAAAAAGGATGGCGCAATTATAAAATAATTAAATAGAAAGCAACAAGCGCAATTAATTGAGGCATTTAAAAAGAAGTTGTAATTTTTCAATGGGACTATTAGCATTTTTAAGTTGCGCGTAAAAGTTATCTAGACCTCCTAGCATGTTAAAGATATTTACAATTTCTGAAAGTACATAAAGCGCTTTAGGTGGCGGAATCGGCAGCAAGATTAGAAGGGTTAGAGTTAGTATTGTTAGCATTGATATTTTGAAAGGGTTGCTTTGAGACCAATGGCATGGTGTTAGAGTTTTTCGGGGTTCCTTGTAAGAGACATCCCGTAAAAGAAAGCATTTCCTTTCTCGATTTGTCAGTAGGCAGTAGGCCTTGATCCATCATAGAACTGCTGCGCCAATGAAAAAGAAAAACTTAATACTATAAATATATTAATAGGACTATAAAAATTTTAAATTGTTTATAAACACAATAAGCCAATAAATAAAACAATTATCACAAATAACTCATGTTTCCCACGGGAAATTCGTTTCAAATTCAAGGTTGGTCGCTAGATAATTACAGAATGGCGTGGGTTTTGAATTCTCATGGTTGAATTGTTTGAAAATTAAATAATTTTTTCAACTATCATTAATCATTACCAATTTGCCATGAAAACAAACAATAATAGTGACTTCCATATCATAAACACTATGATAAACGATACCTTTAACAAATAATAATCAAAAAAAAACCATTTTTTAAAATATATAATTTTTATTTGTGTAAAGTTGTTTGATTATAAGAAGTCAAGGTCTCCACTATGTGCGTTTACATTATAAGTTAAAAATGCATGACACAATACTTTGAACTGTAAATTAACATAGTGGATTTAAAGCAATTACGCAGTCCCCAAAATGTTTACAAAGGGTGTCATACCAAAGTGATGTCAATCATTTACAAAAATCAAACACAGCCTTAACCTATGACCCTACAAATTTTCTCCACCCACTATAAGAGTATATCACAACTTAAAGAATGAAGAAAAAAATGACACACGAAAAATAGAAAGTGTTAAAATTTGCATTTAATGAAAATTCATGAACTGTAATTACATGTTGATAAATGGTATTACTTCAGAAAACGATGAGTAATTTCCTTTTCATAAAAAGTAAGAGTAAAAAGTTATTTATTAATAAAAAGAACTGTAATTTGTAATGTTTTTAAACAGAAAATTGTGATTTAAAATACTAAAGTAAACAATTTCTTTTTTCTGGAATTAGCATGATAAACACACAAAAAAAATTGAATATATTATATAAGCCCTTTTATTTGAAGTGTTGTATTGATTCATATATTTACACATGCAAGATTAATCCATCTTTACATTGATTCATTCAAGGTCATCATTTAAGCTTCAATAAACTAAAACTTTACGTTGAAGACATTTGTGATGTTGTGACAAGTACTTTATTGACTGTCTTATTTATAAACAGTAAAAAAGAAAATAGTTTTAAATAGACCATGAATATTGGAAGACAATAATAATTATATTGCCATAATACAATCATAATCATAAAAATAATAATATTAATAATGCAACATTTAAAAAATTGGAAACAACTAAAAAATTTTGACAGAAAAGTTTTTAACGATGTTGTATGTTATTGTTTGCTTTATCATCAATATGAAAAAAAAAAATTAGTTTAATTAGATGATAAATACAATTTTAAGGTAATAATTGTTACAATAATAGTAATAATTATAGTGATAGATGATAATAATAGCTAAAATTTTAAGGAGATAAGTTAATTATTTTTTTTCAAAAATTACAGATCTCACAAATAAAAACGGATCACACCGTAACGAATATGAATGTAATCGTTTACTACTATCCCAACAGAAAAGTAAATAAATTAATATTTTACTATTCTTATATTATCACTTTTATTTTATTATTCTATATTATTACCATTTTATTCTTATCCCTTTGATAGCAACAGTTTTGAAGTAACTGCTATTTGTACTATGCAATGAATACTAAAAATTAATACCATTAATTCTTTCAGTGCATCAATTTTAATATATTATAAATATTAAAAATATGTAAAATATCTAATTGTTCAATATTAATAAATACACGTCAATGCAAAGAGAAATTTTTAGTAAATTATTTACAAAAATATAAGAAAGTATCCACAATTTTTATTCCAGGTCAACAATGTGGATAAAACACTGGCTTATCTGTCAACAAAAAATTTATGTGCAGCACAAAATAAAACCATCGTCACGTAATTTATTGAATAATAAAGACTGTAACTGAAAGGAGAGGAAAAGTAAACAAACAAAAAATAAATAATAAATCATATTTTTATAAGGATACCGTAATAAGGAACAAAAATATTTCGAAATAGTGATTCAGTATTTGTATTTCATAGGAACAACATTAGGGAGATTTTTGTAGAAAGTGAAATTTGATTTGCAACGGTGGGAAAAAAATATTGTTACGATCCTGTAAACAATATTATGAACAATATACAAAAAAAACAATAAACAAGCAAGAAAACAATAGATACCAAAAAGTTCCAAAATTTATACAATGAGAGCAAAGAACTAACAAATGAAAAGGAATATCTACTTTTTTTCAATAAAACTTCCATGTTCACTGTCACTTTCACTGTTCCAACCCTACTCACCCATCAATTTGTTTTGTTTTCTGTTACCACAATTCCATATGTCGGCAAAGGCTGAGGAAAAGAAAATGGTGTGACATAACAATACAATATGAGCACAATCTTTTCAGTTCGCCGTGTGACATAGATACAACTGTCACTATTATTGGGTTTTTTCTCGCCGGTTTTCACAGGTCGTGATATCTGCGAAAATAATTTATTCACGAAATGTGTGAAGAATAACTTTTATAGTTTCTGTATTGTTGAAATATTGCAAAATTTATGTTTGTTCAGAAAGATTGTCGACATTGTTGTCTGCTAAATGATCTCTTCCTGTTGCTTTATGTTGGCAAAGCTCATGTGAATTTCCTAAAGCAATCTCACAATTTTGAGTTTCAGGAGATTTTTTTTTTTTCGAAGTTATTTCTTAGTCCTGTGCCATATGATTTTTCTGCATAGACCCATGTCGTGTGTTTTGTTATACCGTATTTTTTCACAGAATTAAAAAAACATTTTAACACAGTGAATTGAATAAAACAATTCGTGATTCACACACAAATATATTGTTTAGCCTGTCATATTTTCAGTTATTAAAAAATACATCAATTACAGTTGAATGTACCAGATTTCAAGTCCGCGGTTAAAATAAAATAAACTAACTAATATAATCCAATTTTTGTTTCCATATTCATCATTATTTCCAATAATAAGTTTCCATAAGCGTAATATTATTTTGATATTAAGAGAAACTTAATATCAAAAAAAATACTCAAGAATTTGCTGCAAAAAAAAAAAAAAAAAGGCAAAATATTTACATCCAAAACTTATAGACTTTTTATTTGTTTTTTAATGTATTTAATTCAAATTTATAATAACAGTAAAATTTCTTTCGTTTGCTCGGATTTCATTTATTTGCATGTTTACTGCACTTGAACTCTGAAGAAGGCTATTTCTGTACTAGTAAATTATGTAAAAAGCGAATTAATGATTACTTAATAAGAGAACGTAGGGTCCTGATGGCCGAGTGATTGACTAGTTCTCTGGCGCTCAGTGCCACAGGTTTCCGATGAGAGTCTAGGCGGTGCTATGGATACTTGCAGTGGTTCGAATCAATTATTCACAATTTTAATACGACTGTTACCCTGTAAAAGAAAAAAACATCTCTTGTCTCGAAATCTATCTACGCTAGGTCACCAAACACTCGCCATCAACTTATTGAGGAATATTACACTTTGAAGTGTATTTTGAGATTCATCCTTGTCTCACCATTGTACTGGACGTTTGCGATTGTCATATTGGATATATTTCTGATCACAAGTGCATTCCTTGTACTACATTTCAATTCGATTCAAAAATGGATCAGATCTGTGGCGAGAAAACAACATCAAGCCTGCTTCTGAACGCTTTTGTTTCTCTTTGTCATTCAGTTCATGTGGAACCCCCTTATCCAACATTTTCACTTCACTGATTTCAGCTAAATGAGTTAATACAGTTTGTTTAATTAACACCAAACTTCAACGATAATTCATAGGCATTCTGGGATGAGTCAGACAGAGTTCCTATGAATGACCATAGTTCATAATTATTGACCTGTGATTCTGGGCGATTGCGTGGCTCATGTGTGAAGTCAAAGGTACCTGTACGAAATGCGACGACCAATTTGATACTGTGTGCTGCATAGTAACACTAAAGTCAAATACGCTATTAATGTTTTTGCAAGGTCTGCGATGCTGTAGTTCCACATAAGAAAGCATACTTCATAATAGTGCGAATTTCCAACAGTTCCGTTATCAACAAAATTGATATTTTAAAAAAAGTTTTTAATGTTTTTTAGAGCTTATAATGATTTCTTTAAACAGGTGAGACAGATCATTTTCAAAAAAAAAAAAAAAAAAAAAAAAAACTGTAAAATCCAACGTCAAAATTACCTACAAATTTCGTCCTTGCCAACTCAATAATATTTAGCAATAGATTTACATTTCATATAGTGTGGATAATTGGTTCTACAGATTTCCTGAACTAATCGAAAGTTAGGTATACTTTTAGAGCTCACGATGGTTTCTTTAAGTGTTACGGATTTCAGACATACAAATTCATATTTTGTATTTAATATTCTTAATTATTTCTATCGACTATTCTAATTTATTCAAAGATAAAAATTATTAAAATACATGGAAAGATATTTTACGCGAGATTTACACAATCCAGACCAGATCACAAAATCCTAAAAATTCCTCGCATTATATCTCACACCAGCGATCATTCCACGTAAAAGTATGAGCAACAAGAACACAAGACAATTACGCAGCGAAACCAGAAACTAAATTACTATTTAGTGCCTTATGTGTTTATCAATCCATCAGACATAATGAAAGAGCGACTCCGACACGATGGAAAACGCGTTTATTTAAGCTCAATTACATTCAATTCTGCATGTTCATGGCCATCGGACCATTCAACTTGCTCGACGAACCGTAGAAAACCATTTTTTCTTTCTTCTTTTTCTTCCTTTGACAAGACAAGTCGGAGAATACGCTCGCTGTTTCATTTGCTTCAGGTTTTCTTGTCTGAAGCGACGCAGTGTAGTAATTTAACGGACCGCTAACTGTGTGGAAAACGAAATCGAAGCATCGCATTGAATGAACCATACACAGCATATAAAAAGAAAAAGAATCATGGGTGTGGAAAAAAATTTTTTTTTTTCTTTGCTTGTTGTAAAGACTAAATGATCACTCCCTATCAGTTGACAGGGGATAATATATTATACACTACCAAGGCTATTTCGGGTAACGTCAATGTCGTCATTGTTTCTTACGATTTTGAAATTTTTTCTCATAAGGTATCTTACGTAACTTTAATACTACACAAAATTTCTTATAAAAAATATATTCTGTAATTTTAATACTGTACAAGATATCTCTTTAGTTATCACGTGTAACTTTAATGCTACACAAAATTAAATAATATTAAAGTTAAAGTTATATTTTATAAGAAATCTCGTATAAAATTAACCTAGTATTAAAGTTGCTCAAAATATTTTATGTAGTATTACACGATATATTATGTAGGATTAAAGTTACATAAGATATTTTCTACAATATTAAAGTTAAAGACATTTTACAAAAATCTTTTTAACTTTAATTCTACACAGGGTATGCATAACTTTAATGCGACACAAGATATTTCATAAGATACTTTGTGTCATTTAATGCTACACAAGACTTTCTTGTAAGAAATCATGTTTAATACTTTAATACTACACAGGATATGCGTAACTTTTAATACTACATAAGATTTCTTATACGATATCTTAATGTAATATTAAAGTTACACGACATCGTATAATAAATCTTAAGTAGTTTTTATAGTTACACAAAATATATAATGAGATGTATTGTGTAGTATTAAAGTTACACAAGATATCTTATAAGAAACCTTGTATCAAAGTAGACTTTTTATGTAGTATTAAAGTTACACCAGGTAACTTACGTACGTAAGATTAATGTTACACAAGACATCTAACAAAAAGGCTTCTCAAAGTGTTTCAAAGGCTAAAAAGATGTAACTTTATTACAATATAAGATATGCGTAACTTTAATACTACACAGGATATTTCATAAGATATGTTTAATTTAATGCTTATGAATCTTGCTTGAATTTCTTATAAATCTTGTGTAACTTTAATACTTAAAATTAATATATAGCATATTTCGTCGATTTTATGTCTCTGACTACTGAGAAGTATGGAGATGATATCTTGTAGCTTTATGCTCACTTTTCAGAGGTGCGCTTGGTTCAAATTTCAATAAAACAATTTCATAATTGTTCTGAATTTCATGTTCAATTAGTTGAAGTTTTGAAGAATTGCTTAATTTCTGTCCAAATTTATAAAAAAAAACAAATAATCAAACTTTCAATTATTTTATTTCTTTTAGATTTATTCTGCAGCGATTCATTAATAAAATATGTATACTGCACTTGAAATTTTCTTGACACAGAAACATTACAAAATAAGCGGCATTATTAGATAATGAAATAAATGCTTGATAATATAAGCATTCATTCATAATCATTTTTTAAAGGCATATAGTTTTATTTAAATTGCTGTAATCTTAAAAATCTAATTTCGTACCTCTTCTAAAAATAAAATGTTACATTTGTGAAAAAAAAATAAATCTTTTAAATAAAGAACACGAAAACTAATCTAAAAATGATAAATTTAACCATGAAAAGCTGTTTTATTTTTTATAAGATACTAAAAACTACATGGAACAAATTTTTGATATTTCAATAATTTATGTTAGTTACATTAAGCAGACTAAAATGATGAAGCTTTTCAATTTCTTTAAATACTAGTGTAACTTCAATTTACTGTCACTGCAAAATATTTTTTACATTTGCGAAATATTTTTTTTACATTTGCGAAATATTTTTTTTTTAATCGAAAATTATCTTTTGTACAGAGGCAGACAGGTAGAACTATGCAAATGCGGATGTTGTGAGTTTACATAGAGCGGAACTGTGTTAAATAAGCAAGAAAAATTTGAGAAAGACTGGAACAACGAACTGTTTTATTACTATTATTTATTTATTTTTGTAGCAACTCTCACCTCTGTCTGGCCAACTACTCTCCCGCATGTAATGATGACGATCTTTAGGTCTGTCTACCTGTCCAGAATTAATGAGGCTAAGCCAATATCATTTAATCAATAGTGTGAATGAACTGAATTACTTGGTTCTATTGCTATATGAACCAAAAGTACCTGTACGGCCGCTATGCTTGATATAGAAATCCATTTTATTATTTTATGCACACGCTGTTTGATACAGAAATTGAATAAAACTGGCAATCAGTTAAATTAAACGAAAAAACGTGAAGCCTAAAAAAAAAAAAAACTTATCTTTGTATCGTATATGATATTGACTTAACCTCATTAAATCTGGATAGGTAGAACTAAAGAATTCATGCCGGAAAGTCAACTAGACAGAGGTGTGAGTTGCTAAAATAAATAATAATAAAAAACAGTTCGTTGTTACAATCTTTATCAATATTTTCTTGCTATTTGTCAACCAATGTGTTGAATTTCAGCTTGATACAAATAGAATAGCCAATATTTTGTAAATTTTTCGTGATGTATAAAAAAATGCAATTTGCAAAAAATAAATATATAATGCCACCGTTTCAATGAAAATTTATGACATTGCTTTTTGGCTTTTCCAATAAATGCCAACTGATTCTTATCTCTTGACATTTGGAAGTAACTAACTTTTGTACTCTATCGTGTAATGATGATGATTTTTTAGTTCTACGTGTCCAGAATTAAGGAGGTTAAGCCCATATCATTCAATCCACCTCTAATCAATAATGTGAATGAACTGCATTACCTGGTTATTTTGCTATTTGAACCGAAAGTACCTGTACGGCCGCTGTGCTCAGTATAGAAATTCATTTATTATTTTACAAGCATGAAAAATTTGAGAAAGACTGGAACAACGTACTGTTTTAACAACGCCCTTATTTATTTATTTATTTCGTTAAAAAAAATACTTAGATAACAGGCAACTCACACTCTGCCTGGCTATACTCCATATAATGATGATGATCTTTAGTTCTACCTGTCCAGAAATAATGAGGTTAAGCCAATATCTTTCCAACCACCTCGGTCAATAATTTTACTTGGTTCTTTTGCTATTTGAATCGAAAGTACCTAACAGGCCGCTATGCTTAGTAATTAATTTTATTATTTTACAAGCAAGGGGAAAATTTGAGAAAGACTGGACAACGAACTATTTTATTATTAATATTTAGTTATTTCGTTAAAAAATTACTTAGATAACAGTAACTCTCACCTCTGCCTGGCTAACTACTCTCCCGCATATAATGATGATGATCTTTAGTTCTACGTGTCCAGAATTAATGAGGTTAAGCCAATATCTTTCCAACCACCTCGAATCAATAATGTGAATGAACTGAATTACTGCTATTTGAATCGAAAGTATATGCTTAGTATAGAAATTAATTTTATTATTTTACAAGCAAGGAAAATTTGAGAAAGACTGGAATAACGAACTATTTTATTATTAAATATTTAGTTATTTCGTTAAAAAATTACTTAAAACAGTAACTCTCACCTCTGCCTGGCTAACTACTCTCCCGCATATAATGATGATGATCTTTAGTTCTACGTGTCCAGAATTTCCAATATCTTTCCAACCTCGAATCAATAATGTGAATGAACTGAATTACTTGGTTCTTTTTGCTATTTGAATCGAAAGTACCTATACAGGCCTACCATGTTTAGTATAGAAATTAATTTTATTATTTTACAAGCGGAAAATTTGAGAAAGACTGGAACAACCGAACTATTTTATTATTAATATTTAGTTATTTCGTTAAAAATACTTAGATAACAGTAACTCTCACCTTTGTCTGGCTAACTACTCTCCCGCATATAATGATGATGATCTTTAGTTCTACCTGTCCAGAATTAATGAGGTTAAGCCAATATCTTTCCAACCACCTCGAATCAATAATGTGAATGAACTGAATTACTTGGTTCTTTTGCTATTTGAATCGAAAGTACTCTACAGGCCGCTATGCTTAGTATAGAAATTAATTTTATTATTTTACAAGCAGAGAAAGACTGGAACAACGAACTATTTTATTATTAATATTTAGTTATTTCGTTAAAAAATTACTTATAACAGTAACTCTCACCTCTGTCTGGCTAACTATCCCGCATATAATGATGATGATCTTTAGTTCTATCCAGAATTAATGAGGTTAAGCCAATATCTTTCAACCTCGAATCAATAATGTGAATGAACTGAATTACTTGGTTCTTTTTGCTATTTGAATCGAAAGTACCTGTACAGGCCGGCTTAGTATAGAAATTAATTTTATTATTTTACAAGAAAATTTGAGAAAGACTGGAACAACGAACTATTTTATTATTAATATTTAGTTATTTCGTTAAAAAAATTACTTAGATAACAGTAACTCTCACCTCTGTCTGGCTAACTACTCTCCCGCATATAATGATGATGATCTTTAGTTCTACGTGTCCAGAATTAATGAGGTTAAGCCAATATCTTTCCAACCACCTCGAATCAATAATGTGAATGAACTGAATTACTTGGTTCTTTTGCTATTTGAATCGAAAGTACCTGTACAGGCCATATGCTTAGTATAGAAATTAATTTTATTATTTTACAAGCAAGGAAAATTTGAGAAAGACTGGAACAACGAACTATTTTATTATTAATATTTAGTTATTTCGTTAAAAAAATTACTTAGATAACAGTAACTCTCACCTCTGTCTGGCTAACTACTCTCCCGCATATAATGATGATGATCTTTAGTTCTACGTGTCCAGAATTAATGAGGTTAAGCCAATATCTTTACAACCACCTCGAATCAATAATGTGAATGAACTGAATTACTTGGTTCTTTTGCTATTTGAATCGAAAGTACCTGTACAGGCCGCTATGCTTAGTATAGAAATTAATTTTATTATTTTACAAGCAAGGAAAATTTGAGAAAGACTGGAACAACGAACTATTTTTATTATTAATATTTAGTTATTTCGTTAAAAAAATTACTTAGATAACAGTAACTCTCACCTTTGTCTGGCTAACTACTCTCCCGCATATAATGATGATGATCTTTAGTTCTACGTGTCCAGAATTAATGAGGTTAAGCCAATATCTTTCCAACCACCTCGAATCAATAATGTGAATGAACTGAATTACTTGGTTCTTTTGCTATTTGAATCGAAAGTACCTGTACAGGCCGCTATGCTTAGTATAGAAATTAATTTTATTATTTTACAAGCAAGGAAAATTTGAGAAAGACTGGAACAACGAACTATTTTATTATTAATATTTAGTTATTTCGTTAAAAAATTACTTAGATAACAGTAACTCTCACCTCTGTCTGGCTAACTACTCTCCCGCATATAATGATGATGATCTTTAGGTCTACGTGTCCAGAATTAATGAGGTTAAGCCAATATCTTTCCAACCACCTCGAATCAATAATGTGAATGAACTGAATTACTTGGTTCTTTTGCTATTTGAATCGAAAGTACCTATACAGGCCGCTATGCTTAGTATAGAAATTAATTTTATTATTTTACAAGCAAGGAAAATTTGAGAAAGACTGGAACAACGAACTATTTTATTATTAATATTTAGTTATTTCGTTAAAAAATTACTTAGATAACAGTAACTCTCACCTCTGCCTGGCTAACTACTCTCCCGCATATAATGATGATGATCTTTAGTTCTACGTGTCCAGAATTAATGAGGTTAAGCCAATATCTTTCCAACCACCTCGAATCAATAATGTGAATGAACTGAATTACTTGGTTCTTTGCTATTTGAATCGAAAGTACCTGTACAGGCCGCTATGCTTAGTATAGAAATTAATTTTATTATTTTACAAGCAAGGAAAATTTGAGAAAGACTGGAACAACGAACTATTTTATTATTAATATTTAGTTATTTCGTTAAAAAATTACTTAGATAACAGTAACTCTCACCTCTGCCTGGCTAACTACTCTCCCGCATATAATGATGATGATCTTTAGTTCTACGTGTCCAGAATTAATGAGGTTAAGCCAATATCTTTCCAACCACCTCGAATCAATAATGTGAATGAACTGAATTACTTGGTTCTTTTGCTATTTGAATCGAAAGTACCTGTACAGGCCGCTATGCTTAGTATAGAAATTAATTTTATTATTTTACAAGCAAGGAAAATTTGAGAAAGACTGGAACAACGAACTATTTTATTATTAATATTTAGTTATTTCGTTAAAAAAAATTACTTAGATAACAGTAACTCTCACCTCTGTCTGGCTAACTACTCTACCGCATATAATGATGATGATCTTTAGGTCTACTTGTCCAGAATTAATGAGGCTAAGCCAATATCGTTCCAGCTACCTCTAATCAATAGCATGAATGAACTGAATTACATGTTTTTTGTTTTGCTATTTAAACCGAAAGTACTCGTACGGCAGCTATACTTAGTATAGAAATTCATTTTATTATTTTATGCACTCACATGTTGATATAGAAAACGAATAAAACTAGCAATCAGCTAAATTAAATGAAAAAGCAAAGCCTAATAATGATCCTGTCTTTGTATAGTACGATGTCCTATTTGTCAACCAATCTGTTGAATTTCAAACATGATACTAATACAATAGACAATATTTTGGAACATTTTCATGATGTATAACATAATGCAATCTGTGAAAAAAATAAATATATAATCCTACCACCGTTTCAATGAAAAATCATTACACCGTTTTTGGCTTTTCTAAGAAATGCCAACTGATTCTACTCATTTAACACTCGGAAATAACTAATTTCTATAACTACTCTCCCACATTTAATGATGATGATCTTTAGTTCTACCTGTCCAGAATTAATGAGGTTAAGCCAATATCATGCAAGCACACCTCTAATCAATAATGTGAATGAACTGAAATGGCTTCTTTTGCTATTTGAACCGAAAGTACTCGTACGGCAGCTATGCTTAGCATAGAAATTCATTTTATTATTTTATGCACTCGCTATTTGATACAGAAATTGAATAAAACTGGCAATCAGTTAAATTAAACGAAAAGCAAAGCCCAAGAATGATCCTGTCTTTATGTATGATGTCCTATTTGTCAGTCAATGTGTTGAATTTCAAGCTGGATACAAATATAATAGCCAATATTTTGGAACGTTTTCATGGTGTATAATAAAATGCAATCTGCGAAAAGATGTATATAAATCTGCCGTCGTTTTAATGAAAATGACACCGTTTTAGCTTTTCTAATAAATGCCAATTGATTTTAATCTTTTGACACTCGCAATTAACTAACTTTTTCTAACTACTCTCCCGCATGTAATGATGATGATCTTTAGTTCTATCTGTCCCGAATTAATGAGGTTAAGCCCATATCATTCAAGCCACCTTTAACAATAATGTGAATGAACTGAATTACCTGGTTCTTTTGCCATTTGAACCGAAAAGTACTTGTACAGCCGCCATGCTTAGTATAGAAATTCATTTTATTATTTTATACACGCGCTTTTGATACAGTAAACTGAATAAAACTGGCAATCATTTAAATGAAACGAAAAATACTGATACCACAATACTCGTATCTTTGTATACGACGTCCTATTTGTCAACCAGTGCGTTGGATTTCAAGATTAAAATAAGTAGAATAGCCAATATTTTGGAACATTTTCAAGATACATAATAAAAATGCAATCTGCGAAAAAGAAATATATAATCCTGCGATCGTTTTTAATGAAAAAAATCATGACACCGTTTTGGCTTTTTCTAATAAATGCCAACTGATTCTAATCTCCTGACACTCGGAAGTAACCTTCTTTTTCTTGGGGTTTTCTTTTTTCCTGTTTCAACTTTTTTTTCACCTGTCATTCATTTTTTTTTTTCCCTGAAATCATTTAATTTGCATAAGTAATTAATGTTTTTTCTGATATTTTTCTATTTAATATGTAAATTATTTCCCTGTATAAAATTTGTAAACATTAATTTTGGTTTGAAAAACTTTTAGATCAATATAATAAGATTTCTATCCATTCTCTCAAATATTCGGAAACATATATAAATGTTTATGTTAATAACAATTATATGTTTAGCACATAAATGTTGTACATTTATACATCTAAATACAAATTTTGACATTCGTCATACATTTTAATGTTTTTGATTTACTGTATTTTTGTAATAATATAATAAATTAGTTCACCATATTTAAAAGTTATAGTCCGAAATTAAAAAATTATTATAAAGTCTAAAATTATAATAATCCTATTTATTATTTTTCATTTTCGACTTTACAATAATTTTGGACCTTATAATATATATATATATTTTTTTGACTTAATAAAGTCCAAAATTAAAAATATCAATTAATTTTTAATTTAAAATTAGAAAATTTGGTCGAATGTTTAAAATATTACATAAAAGGGCTTTCAAATACTATATACTAAAAGCTTGTACCATGCAATGTAATGAAAACCTCAAATTTAAAGAAAAAACAAGTTTTACGCCACTTAACAACTATGTTAAAAAAAATTCTTTCAATGAACATAAGCATATTAATTTCATTTAAGCCAATATAAATTTTATATTGTTTTAATAATTTTATCAATACCTTATACAAACCGAGTGTTAAAAGGTAATCTAAATAAAACATATATATATGTATGTCTGTGTGTGTGTTCCAGCATAACTTAGATCAGTTCCACATATTTAAAAATCTATGTAATATACTTATTTTAAGGCCAAAAGTATTTAATATCAATTAATTTTAAATTTGAAATTAGAAAAATTTTCGTATATTTAAAATATTACATAAAAAGAGCTTTCAAAAATAATATGTTTCAAAACCAGTATCATGCAACATAATTAAAACCTGAAAATTTAAAAAAAAAACTTTTATGCTATTTACTATGGTAAAAAAAGATTTTAATGGACATAAGCATGTTAATTTTATTTAAACCAATATAAATTTTATATTGGTTTTATAAATTTATTTATACAAAAGTAATCGTTAAAAGTAATCGTTAAAAAGCAAAGTTAAAAAAAAAAAGTTATCAAAGTTAGTTAAAGTTAGCAAAGTTAAAAGTAACATACAGATATATATATATATATATATATATATATATATATATGTCTGTATGTTCCAGCATAACTTAAAACATCAACATTAATTAACTTAACATTATTAATAAAAATATGGCATCAGATTAAAAATGAAAAAAAAAAATTATTTAGAATTTATAAATAAATATGATCTTTATTTAGCTAATTTATAATACTTAACGCAAATTATTCACAAACTCAGTCCATTTAATTCTGCACAGATATTTCTTTCTCTAAATAAAATTTAACAAAACTGAAAATGTTTTTTATTTTCTGTAACAGCTCAACACCGGATCTTAAATAATCAAAATATCAAAATCACTTTCTAAAAAAACGTCTCATAATCCGCTTGGCCGGTTTCATTCAATTGCTACTACAGGAAACATACCCCAAGTGGTCTCATAATTCCACTTATTAAAGCGAACGAACAGGGATGTTCGGAGGGAAAGTTTCAGCTCAGATAAGGCACGTGTCAAGACATTCAGGTCATGCTAGAAAGTATTAAAAAAATGAGCACCTTTCCTTGACCTTGAAAGATCATCTAGTAAAAATGCAACTTCAGTTTCACAAGGTCAGCTACCCTCATCAACAGGTACTTAGGTGAGTCTGAGAAGGGTCTGACATACCCCCCCCCCACACACACACACACACTGTCCCTTCCAGAAGAATCGAATAAATTTATTCATCGATTCAATTGACAGAACAAAAAAGAATGTCTCCGTTCTCTTCTAAATGGAACGTAATAGACTGTTTTCGTTTTTTTAATAGCATAGTCTATTTTATATGAAAAAGAGAATAGGTTGCATTTGACCAGTCTAGCGGTATAAGGACAGTTCATTTATGAATAAATGATAGTGTTACTGGACATTATCATTTATTCATAAATGGATTTATTGTAACGGAGAGATTATTATCAAATATAATTTAACTCATTTATATCATAACAGAACTTGTAAATTATCAACTTTTGCTACCTGCAAATACTGCATTATTGATGAAATTTGCGACATAAGCGAATGTGTTATTTTTGAGTTGCATGGACAGTAATTAATATTAAAATAATTATAAATAATATGATTTAAAATACTTAAAAATATATCATGTTTATAGAAAATTTGTGTCAGTCGTTCTCAAGCTTTCTACCTGGACGTTCTTCTCACCTTTATAAAGGAAAATTCTGGAAAAAAACCAATTATTTTTATACTTAAATGTAATAATAATCGTAATATTTACTGTACTAAGATTTTTCAACTCTTATTGCCAATCTGCAACCAATCTAGAATTGGCAATCTACTATTGTCAATCTACAATTTACAGTTGCCAATCTACTATTGTCAATTTACAATTGGCAACCCCTGTTGTGTTGCCTTAAGGGTGAGTAACTAGCACTCCTAACTTTGCTCAGATCCACAAGCTCCGAGTCCCACCGGTGCCATGGATGTTTGTAGTAGTTCGGAATCCACTTTAAACTGTACTGCCTCGGTCTAATATGACTACTACTACTACTACACCACATCACTGTGCTTGGGCCCAGATGCTCCTATACAGTTTGGGAATGACGTGGGTGAAATTGAATGGACACACGACGGAGGAGGGGAAAATTTCGTAAAATTCTTTTTGAGTTACAGAAGCTGAACAATGAGGAAACATTTTACAAAAACAGTAGATAATACAGAAAAATTAAAATTTAAGAAAAGGGAGAGAATATATACCATGGATGTTTGTAGTGGTTCGAATTCACTTTAAAACGTAGTCCAAACTAATATAACTGCAGAGCATAGGGCTGATAATCTAATCTTTTCTACTCCGTAAAAAAAAAAAAAAAAATCATGTTTCGAAATCTACCAGTAGGCAGGAGGCCTTGGTCTACCATTGGGCTGTCGCACCGTTGAGGAAGAAGTATTTGCATTAAGTAAAAAAGTTTTTTTTCCCAATATGTGTATGTACTGAATTCATATGATCAACAAGGAAATACTTCAATAATTAACAAATATATAAATGTCATATATAGTATAATAGAAGTATGATTTTAAAAAAAAATTCTCAAAGCAAAAATGTAGTATTATCACAAAGTCGTCATTCAGTAAAAAGATATTTATTCTAGACTTATAATTTCATTGTTGTCAAATAAACAAAAATAAGTAATCGTAATGAATGATAACGAATACGTTTGTATGATACGAATTGCTTGAATACGCTTCGTTTAGAGAAACTAAAATCTTTGCAGGCTTAGTCGGAAATTGTTTTTAATTATAAACTAATTCTTTCGTAATTTTAGAATCCACCTTAATGAAAGCTTATCTGATCAAAGTTTATTCAAATTATATTTTTTTAATTTTTATCTACTGAAGGTTCTTTAATTTTGCATTTTAGTAAATACAGCCTCAAACAACAACCTTAGAGGTCGCGCCATATGGTTACAGAACACTGCTTTACACAATGCAAATGATATACAGAGGTTATCAATTAAAAATTAGAACATATAAATGATAAATGACGCTAGTAAGTTTTTAAAAAAAGTTATCAGCATGATAAGAGAGTCGTGCATAAACTATATTTATAGAACTGAAAACAACGCATTTGCATTTTTAAGAACTTTTTAGTAACGGAAGCTCTTGAATCTTATCACATAAGATAGAGTTCATCAACTTGTGACAAAACGCTTGGTTTATTTAGTCGCCGTGATAAACAAAGGTAAGTAGTAAACAAAGAGGTTAAAAAAAAAGAAAGATAGATACGCTACAAATAATACTCAGTATGATTGACCCTTTCATTGCAATCATATTATCATACTGAGTTCTAGAAAAAAATTCAAATCACTGCTTATGTCATTTGCCGTTCAGCTTGATAAAACTAAAGAATGGAGTTAAGCAAATGCGACAATAACACTTCAAATAAATAGGTTTCCAGATTTAGCAACATCAAAGTCAACAATTTATTTAACATAATAAAAAAAAATAATCAAGTTGGGTAGAAATTTTATGTCTGGTAGCAATAAACACTTTTTATGGCTTATAGTAGAAAAGTATCGTTTTTGACATTCTGCATCGATAAGAAATATGGAAAGAAATACTGAAAAAAATTTGTTTAATTAAAGAAAACACAGAGCAATTTAATAATTATTTTAAGGTTAAATACTATGCAATATTATTTACGGCATAAATAGTTTTTTATTGCAAAAGGATTTAATTTTACATCATTGGCTCCCATGCGTCACATACGCATGTGATTGGAGCATAAAGATGGAGTACAAAACAGCAAAACAGAACTATAACAATGGCGATAATTGCATCAAAACTATGACTACATAAAGATAAAAGGAAATGAGTCGCTGGATGCCAATTGCATCAACTCTCTAGTCCACCAGTATCTACTGTATAAGTTTTCTTCATTCAATGAAGAACAACTTAGCAAATTATCTTTGTGCATCTCAGAGTTCTGGTAGCACAAAGGACTGTTACATATACCAATGCTGTGTATATGTTTAGCATTTAGATTTGGTTTGGTTTGTCGCTTTACGGTCATTTTTTGTACACTTTCTGCTAATTAGGCCTGGATTAGATTAGTTTAACGTGGATTCTGAACCCTTAACAAACATCCATGCCACCGCCAGGATTCGAACTTGAAGGCTGTGGTACCAACGGCCAGAACGCTAACCAATTGGCCATCAGATTTATTGCAACCATCAGGCCGCATAAATGTCTGGCATCACAATCATGTCCAGTCTCCAAAAAAAGGCCGCTACTGCGATGGATCTAGGGAAGTCTAGGATTTTACAAATCGAGTCCTTCCACTTCTTTTTCTTACTTTCTTTTAATATTTTGATGTCATACCTTTTTCCCATATCATTTTCAATAATTTTTTGAATCGATAAAATAGCACCATTAATGACATAAATAGTAAGTCAAGATTAATACTTAAAAAAAAAAAAAATTGAAAAGTATTCATTTTAAAAAATTAACCCAAATCTTTCATATTAAAAAATATTTCCGAAAATCTTAATAAATATTTATATTATTTTTTTTTTTTTTTTTTTTGCATCAATTAAAAACTTGCAACAACAACTTTAAGGAATTTTCAATCAAAAACATATTTTTATAATGAGGTAAAATCAATTTAATTTTGAAAACTTCCGCGGTTTTTTTTTTTCATTAAAATAAATATAAATAAAAGGAAATTTAAATAAAAACAAAAATTCAGATCAATAAAATACAATTTCATATTAAAACTGACATCGTATTTCTACGATCAAAATACGATCAACGATCAAATAAAAAATTAGTTCAAATCTATTATATTAAAAAAACGAAATTAAGATCATTCAAATACGATTTCACAATAAAAAATGAAATCGTATTTCTTCAGGAACAATCTACGATCAAATAAAAGATTTGTTAAAAATAAATCTTTCATATTAAAAAAATATTTCCGGAAATTTTAATAAATATTTATATTTTTTCTTAAATCCAATTAAAACCTTGCAAACATTTTAAGAAATTTTCAATCAAAAACACATTATTTAATTATAATAATGACAAACTCTATTTAATTTTGAAAACTTCGGATCTTTTTTATTGAACAATTATAAATAAAAAGAAACTTAAATATGAACAAAAATTCAATTACAAAACAGTAACAAACAATCAATTAAATACGAAATCAAAAGACATGTCATTTTCGTAATACACCAAAAAAAAAAAAAATCAATCAATTTCAAAGAAATATATAAAGTAACAAATAGATAAATAAGAGTTAAATAAAATTATATCAACAACTGAAATATAAACTTAATTTAAAAACCATCACTCATAAATGACATGAATACCCTATTTATGAATCATGCTATGTTTATAATTCGCTAAGATTGCTATATTGAAATTCGCTATGATTTCTATGTTAAATTAGGTAAGTTGGTTTATTTAACATACTAGATAAATAAATAATATTTAATACATTTTTAATTAGTTTTTATACTGTTTCCAAACTGATTTGTAAGAATAACTACTAATTCAATTTCATAAGAAGTCAAGCATTTAATAAACCTAACAACATTTTGAAATGAAAACTATAACAAATTATTGAATAAATATCATTCAAATATATAAAAAAATGTTTATTTACAATCTTTTTTTCCTAATAAGTATACCAAAGGAAAAAATAAGGTTTTGGTTTAGTAGAAAAATAAATAAAGATAATTTTTTTTAATTTTTTAATTTTTTAATTTCGACTTTGTACCAAACTGTTTTATAGGAATAATTACTAATTTTTTTCATAAGAAGTCAAGCATTTAGTAAAGTTTACAATATTTTAAAAAGTAAACTATAACAAATTTTTTTGCATAAATAAAATCAAAGATATAAAAAAACGTTTATTTAATATCTTTTTTTTTTTTTTCCTAACAAATATACCAGGCAAAAAAAAAGGTTTTTGCTTAATAGAAAAATAAATGAAGAGCATTTTTTCGAGATTTTCGACTTCATACCAGATAAAAGAAAAATGAAATCTGCACAAAAAATATTGAATAAATCCATCTAAATATAATTAGATAGAATGAAAAGAAAATTTTACACATAATAATATATAAAATTTTATTACATTCTTAAAAATTGTCTATATTAAAATACATTGATCTATAATTTTATAATGTACCTTAAAAATAGGAAATTTCTCTTCCATAAAAAATTAAGAGACTAAAAAATTAAATATAAGATCAAATTTAATGCTAATTCGTTCAAAAACTTACTTTTGAGTGAAAGGAAAGACAGGAAAATATATAATAACCTTTTAAAAAGTGGGGAAATAGGGAAAATAGGAAATAGGGAGTGGGGAAAAGTGGGGAAATAGGGAAATAGGAAAATAGGGAAATAGGGAAAATAGGGAAATAGGGAGTGGGGAAAAGTGGGGGAAATAGGGAAATAGGGAAAATACACAGTCCAGTCACATTAATGTGACCACCTGTCAAAAGCCAGAATAACCACCTTTGGCAGAGCGGACCGCTGCGAGACGTGCAAGAAGAGAGTCAATTAGGTTTCTGAAGGTGTTCACTGGGATGTCGAGCCATGCCGACTCCAGTGCCGTGGCCATCTGCGCTAGATTACGCGGTTGGGGATCCATGGCGCCAACAGCCCGATCGAGGTGGTCCCACAGATTCTCGATTGGGTTTAAATGTGGTTTGCTGGCCAGAGCACCAGATGGGTTTACCGTACACCCCGGTAAACCCATCTGGTGCTCTTCAAACCACACATGCACTGCGAGCTGTATAACACCTCGCATTGTCCTGCTGGTAGATGCCATCATTCTGAGGGAAAATAATTCGCATGTAGAGGTGGACATGGTCCGCAGAACAGATGTGTAATTGTGCTGATCCATCGTGACTTCCACAATGATGAGTGCATGCTGTGAATACCAGGAAAAATATTCCCCAAACCATAATGTTCCCTCCTCCAGTTTGGATCTTTAAGGCAATTGTTGCAGGGTGTTTGTTTTCAGACGTTTCACGCCGTATTCGCCAACGTCCATCTGTCCGATGGAGCGTCGGAAAAAGTCACATGTCGCCACTCTGTGGACGTCCAGTTTCGGTACTGGCGTGCAAATTCCAGCCTTCGTCGCCTATGAACAGCAGTCAGCATAGGTGCATTAACAAGGCGTCTGCTGCGGAGGCCCATGCGTAGCAACGTTCGCTGAACCGTTGTTGAGGATACACTCTTGGTAGCCCCTTGGTTCATCTGGGCAGTTAGTTGCTCGACAGTTGCGTCTATTCGCCCGAACGCATCTCCGTAGCCTTCGTTCGCCTCTTTCATCTATAGCCCGTGGTGCACCACATGTGCCACGCCGCTGATTTTGGATAATGCCGTTTTGCCATGCACGGTATACTTTTACCACGGTGGCACGCGAACAGTTCACAAAATTAGCAGTTTCGGAAATGCTTTCACCCTTGGCCCGAAAGCCAATAATCATGCCCTTTTGGACGTCGGATAAATTGCTACGTTTCTGCATTACGCTAACGATTGAAATGCTTTCCTATGCCCTAGGACATCCTTTATCCATCCAGCCAGCACATTACACTCCACTGCAATGTGCTGCCACTTGCCTTTTGTGATTGGTTATTTCACGTTGACGTCGAAAGTAGGTGGTGGTCACATTAATGTGACTGGACTGTGTAGTTCCTTTTTTTTTTTTTTTAAGTTTAAATTTTAAAAATAATAACATTTGTGTCAACAGAATACAAACAAGTATATTTTGATAATCAATTGTTAAATAAATGGACAAAAAAACTAAAATATACATTTCAGTATCTTCCTCAAAAGAAAAAAAAAAAAAGCATAGTTTCATCAGAAAAAAAATACATAAAGAAGATTTCCTTCTTTATCTTATCTCTGGAAAAATATATTTTATTTGACATTTTCGACTTCTTTGATAAATTTACACTTCACCGTTCTTTTTAGCAGTATATCCAACACACCCTTTCATACTATAAAAAAAACCAGCAGATATGACCCAGTTTAAAATAAAACATTTTTAGTTTGATTACATTTTATTAGGATATAAATATCAATGAAAAGTGTAAATAATAGTCTGGCAAATTTTGAAGCAAAATTATTCAGAATAATTATTTATAAATAAAAATTAATTTTGAAACAAGTAAAATATATATTACAGAAGTATTTATTCAAAAATTTACTATAAGAAAATTTCTAAACACAAATAAAAGACTGTAAATGAAACAAATACGCCATCAGATGGCGCAGACATAAAATGAGTTTTTATTATTTCATTATTTAAAATTTATTTATTATTATTATTAATAATAACAAATTATTATTTAAAATTATATGAAATTATTATTATTATTGTTATTATTATTAAAAATTTATTTCAAATTAAGTAATTTATTTGAAATTTAAATGATTTTAATGAAATTTTTGGGTAGGTGCATTTTCAACATAAACTGTGATGAACTAAAAATCTGATTATTTGGAAACAATCATAAAGGTTTTCACTATGCTAGTTTCATTTAAACTTTTCAATTTCAACTTTTTGACTTTTTTTTTACAAATTTTTAAAGATAGCAGCGGAAAAAAATAAATGAAGAATTTTTTCGAGATTTTCGACTTTGTACCAGATAAAAATAAATAAATTCAGCAAAATAAAAAAAAGGCACGCTAAATGTTGCAGTTTGTTTGTTTTTTAAATTATAGATAGAAAGCATTATCTTATTACTTTATTAAAAAATTATCTGCATTAAAATATAATGATCAATAGTGATAGGTTTTAAAATGTACTTTAAAAATAGGAGACTTCTTTACTACACAAAAAATTAAAAGGCTAAACAAAAAATTAAATATACAAATCAAATTTGATGCTAATTACAAATCCAATAATGTCACTAGCTACCATAGCGTCATTACCCTAAATTAAGTTAACTGCAAACCACGACGGGTGGATATAAATTAACGGAGCCGTTAATAGCCTTCAATAAATTAGCGTAACGTAATTACTAAAAACCATTACTGTAAGTCATTACCAGTAATGTTATGGGAGAAAATATTTCGCAAATAAGTATTTCAAAAATCAAATTTTATGCTCCACCTAACCAAACTACTTTTGAAAAAAAAGTACTTTTTCGTCAAAACAAACATTTTGAGCATATCATGGTAAATACGCAGAAGTAAACAAACAACTTGTTTATTTTTCTAAGAAAGCAGAATATAGTTTGAAGAAGATAATTTTCTGGGCACACTTCAGTGAGTATATGTTACGGTGAAATTAAAAATATCTCATTATTTCGTGATGTTTATTATTATTTTTTAAGAAACACTTAGATGAAAAGAAAGAAATGACCTCCAATTTTGCGTCGACCCCTTGGGTTCACTCAGAACAATCGTTCCGGTAAATTTTTTGTAACAATAGAACGATAAATTTAGAAAATAGTTGAAATGTGACTCGAATTTTCAATTCCGATAGTAGACAAACTGGGTCAAGTAAAGTCGAAACTAAAAATTACTTTTTTAGAAACAAATTCTCTTTCAGAGAAAGGATTAGAATACATAAGAGCTAAAATATTCTTTTGATAAATAAATAAAGAACCTACCTTTTCAAAAAGAAGCCTACGAATTGATAGCATCGGATTTGTTAAGTGTAAAAATGAAAATAATTTAAAATTTCATTTTAAAAACAAAACAAATACTCTTTCAGAGAAAGGTTTAGAATACATGAACATAACATTCTTTTGAGGAGCATTTTCTTTTTTCTTTTTAATTTTTAGGTAAAATATAAATGACTGCTAAATGAATATATAAAGAAGATTCAATATAAAGAACCTAAAAATTCAAAGCAACGGATTTGTTAAGTGTAAAAAAATTAAAATAATTTAAAATTTTAATATAAAAAACCAAATACTCTTTCAGAGAAAGGATTAGAATACATAAAAGCCAAAACATTTTTTATAAGCATTATTTGCTTGTTTTTTTTTTTTTTTTTTTTAATGTAAAATATAAATGACTGCTAAAGGAATACGTAAAGAAGATTCAAAGTAAAGAACCTACAAATTGATAGCATCGGATTTGTTACGTTTAAAAATGAAAATAATTAAAAGTTTTATTTTAAAAACAAATACTCTTTCAGAGAAAGGATCAGAATACATAAGAGGCAAAACATTCTTTTGAGAAAGATTATTTTTTTTTTTTTTTTTTACATTTTTATCTAAAATATAAATTACTAAATTGAATATGTAAAGAAGATTCAAAATAAAGAACCTTTAAATTGATGGCATCGAATTTAGAGGGGATAATTAGGAGATTAATTTGGAATATTTGTCTGGAATTTTGGAAACCATCTGATTGATAAATTTTTATAAGCAAATATCTTAGAAATAAAGTATTATCTTAATAATAAGGAGATTAATTTTGGAATATTTGTTTTGATTTTGGAAACCATTTCGTGATTGATAAATGTTTATAAGCAAATATCTTAGAGATAAGGTATCATCTTAATAATAAGGAGATTAATTTTGGAATATTTGTTTGATTTTGGAAACCATCTCGTGATTGTTAAATTTTTATAAGCAAATATCTTAAAAATAAAGTATCATCTTAATGATAGGTAGATTAATTTTGGAATATTTGTTTGATTTTGAAGACCAACTTGTGATTGATAAATCTTTATAAACAAATATCTTAGAGATAAAGTATCATATTAATAATAAGGCGATTAATTTTGGAATATTTGTCTGGAAGTTTGGAAACCATCTCGTGGTTGTTAAATTTTTATAAGCAAATATCTTAAAAATAAAGTATCATCTTAATGATAGGTAGATTAATTTTTTTAATATTTGTTTGATTTTGGAGACCATCTTGTGATTGATAAATCTTTATAAACAAATATCTTAGAGATAAAGTATCATCTTAATAATAAGGAGATTAATTTTGGAATATTTGTCTGGAAGTTTGGAAACCATCTCGTGGTTGTTAAATTTTTATAAGCAAATATCTTAAAAATAAAGTATCATCTTAATGATAGGTAGATTAATTTTTGAATATTTGTTTGATTTTGGAGACCATCTTGTGATTGATAAATCTTTATAAACAAATATCTTAGAGATAAAGTATCATCTTAATAATAAGGAGATTAATTTTGGAATATTTGTCTGGAAGTTTGGAAACCATCTCGATTGTTAAATTTTTATAAGCAAATATCTTAAAAATAAAGTATCATCTTAATGATAGGTAGATTAATTTTGGAATATTTGTTTGATTTTGGAGACCATCTTCGTGATTGATAAATCTTTATAAACAAATATCTTAGAGATAAAGTATCATCTTAATAATAAGGAGATTAATTTTTGAATATTTGTCTGAAGTTTGGAAACCATCTCATGGTTGTTAAATTTTTATAAGCAAATATCTTAAAAATAAAGTATCATCTTAATGATAGGTAGATTAATTTTTGAATATTTGTTTGATTTTGGAGACCATCTTGTGATTGATAAATCTTTATAAACAAATATCTTAGAGATAAAGTATCATCTTAATAATAAGGAGATTAATTTTGGAATATTTGTGTGGAAGTTTGGAAACCATCTCGTGGTTGTTAAATTTTTATAAGCAAATATCTTAAAAATAAAGTATCATCTTAATGATAGGTAGATTAATTTTGGAATATTTGTTTGATTTTGGAGACCAACTTGTGATTGATAAATCTTTATAAACAAATATCTTAGAGATAAAGTATCATCTTAATAATAAGGAGATTAATTTTGGAATATTTGTGTGAAGGTTTGGAAACCATCTCGTGATTGTTAAATTTTTATAAGCAAATATCTTAAAAATAAAGTATCATCTTAATGATAGGTAGATTAATTTTGGAATATTTGTTTGATTTTGGAGACCAACTTGCGATTGATAAATCTTTATAAACAAATATCTTAGAGATAAAGTGTCATCTTAATAAGGAGATATCTTAGAGATAAAGTATCATATTAATAATAAGGCGATTAATTTTGGAATATTTGTCTGGAAGTTTGGAAACCATCTCGTGGTTGTTAAATTTTTATAAGCAAATATCTTAAAAATAAAGTATCATCTTAATGATAGGTAGATTAATTTTTGAATATTTGTTTGATTTTGGAGACCATCTTGTGATTGATAAATCTTTATAAACAAATATCTTAGAGATAAAGTATCATCTTAATAATAAGGAGATTAATTTTGGAATATTTGTCTGGAAGTTTGGAAACCATCTCGTGGTTGTTAAATTTTTATAAGCAAATATCTTAAAAATAAAGTATCATCTTAATGATAGGTAGATTAATTTTTGAATATTTGTTTGATTTTGGAGACCATCTTGTGATTGATAAATCTTTATAAACAAATATCTTAGAGATAAAGTATCATCTTAATAATAAGGAGATTAATTTTGGAATATTTGTCTGGAAGTTTGGAAACCATCTCGAGGTTGTTAAATTTTTATAAGCAAATATCTTAAAAATAAAGTATCATCTTAATGATAGGTAGATTAATTTTGGAATATTTGTTTGATTTTGGAGACATCTTGTGATTGATAAATCTTTATAAACAAATATCTTAGAGATAAAGTATCATCTTAATAATAAGGAGATTAATTTTGGAATATTTGTCTGGAAGTTTGGAAACCATCTCATGGTTATTAAATTTTTATAAGCAAATATCTTAAAAATAAAGTATCATCTTTAGATAGGTAGATTAATTTTTGAATATTTGTTTGATTTTGGAGACCATCTTAAAGTATCATCTTAATAATAAGTGGTTGATAAATCTTTATAAACAAATATCTTAATGAGATAAAGTTTGATTTTTGAGACCATCTTATAATAAGGAGATTAATTTTGGAATATTTGTGTGAAGTTTGGAAACCATTCGTGGTTGTTAAATTTTTATAAGCAAATATCTTAAAATAAAGTATCATTTTAATGATAGGTAGATTAATTTTGGAATATTTGTTTGATTTTGGAGACCAACTTTTGATAAATCTTTATAAACAAATATCTTAGAGATAAAGTATCATCTTAATAATAAGGAGATTAATTTTGGAATATTTGTCTGAAGTTTGAAACCATTGAAATTTTATAAGCAAATATCTTAAAAATAAAGTATCATTTTAATGATAGGTAGATTAATTTTGAATATTTGTTTGATTTTGGAGAATTATCATATCTTAGAGATAAAGTATCATCTTAATAATAAGGAGATTAATTTGAGAAATATCTTAAAAATAAAAAGTTCATCTTAATTTTTGTTTGGAATATTTGTTTGATTTTTGGAATATTTGATCATCTCGTGATTGATAAATTTTTAAAAGCAAATATCTTAGAAATAAAGTATAATTTTAATAATTAGGAGATTTTTAATTTATGTATGTATGATAAAAACAAATATTCCCAAAAAGAATAAAATATTATCATAATAATTAGAAGATTTTTAATTTATTTTAATGTATGATAAAAACGAATATTGCAAAAAAAAGAATAAACTTGTATCTTAATAAATATAATTATTAATTTATTTTAATGTATGGTAAAAACAAATATTCCCAAAAAGAACAAAATATTATCATAATAATTAGAAGATTATTAATTTATTTTAATGTATGGTAAAAACAAATATTCCGAAAAAGAATAAAGTATTATTTTATTAAATTGAAGATTTTTAATTTGTTTTAATGTATGGTGAAAAAAATATGACTAAAAAAGATAAAACTAGTATCTTAATAAACAGAAGATTATTAATTTATTTTATTATATGGTAAAAACCAAATATTCCAAAAAAATAAATAGAAGTATTAACTTATTTATTTTTATATTGTATGGTAAAAACAAATATTCCAAAAAAGTAACTGGTCATTCCAGTAGATCATGCTAAAGACGTGTTCTAAATTAAGAAAATAATAAATTCTTTAAAAAAAATATTACACAAATATTAAATATTGTACAAATTAGAATCATTTTTGTTTAACTTTAATTAAATTTTCTTCTTTGTCTTTCTAACTAGAAAATTTTTTAATGGACTCATTCGCCGATGTACCAATAATATTTTGAACCTTTTATTTCTTCGAACTCAGGTCAATGAAATTTGTTTGCACTTCCTTCTATGTAAAACCTTTTTTTGCTACCAACACGAGATCCATCATAGACCATATTGTCCAAATATTAGCACAGTTGTCGTTAAACAGGAAGTTAAATAGGAACATGTCATCTCCGGTTGATAAGGTGACTGTGTGACGTAACCGATGAAAAATATATGTTGTTAATAATAGATGAGCATTGAAATAACTGCAATGAAAGGTCAGCGAAAATAAAGAAAGAAGAATTAGACTCAGGTGAGATGAACTACCTTCTTGGAACAGGTTGAAAAGGATTGGCAGGTAACCTACAGAAAAAATTACTGCATAAAACATACAACAAACAACACGATGTAATATGTAATTTATTACTAAAAACATTGTGATATTGATCGCTTAATTGATCGTATGTGATATTGATCGCAAATTAATCGCAATGTATCATTTCAAAGAAAAAAGATTAAGTTTTTCTTTGTAAGAAATTATTGCTTGATGAGATTAGTTAAAGTTAAGTTAAAGAAAAAAATTGGTTAATAACTAGTTTCGAAAGAACAGTTTCAAGAAGTTCTAAAAAAAACAAAGAGATTGAACAGAAGACAAAGAAGCAAAATGATTTCGAACAGAGAAAAGAATGACCTACTATGATGTTGTTGACGTAACTTGCCATTTGAATTACAAAATAAGAAAATCACTCCATGATTTTAAAATTGTAAGTAGCTATTTACAATTCTTATTTTAAAGGCATTATCAAGATGTGCACTTCGATTAGATCAATAGAAAACTAAACATGCATTTATAACAATTTTATTCATGCATTTAACTAATACATCCAAGTAAGTTAAAAAAGTTAGTTTCATTAACTTTGCTTACAAGACCGAAGTTACGCAATAGATGAGTCCCACGAAAATTGAATGAGTCAAAGTAAAATTTTGCATATAAATTTATGTAGATTTTGCTTAATTGGGGCCGAGGACTCACAATAACAGTAGTTTAAAAGAAAATTATTTTAATAAAATTCCACATTTTATACAGTCAGTCACAATTAGGTCAGTCACTTTTACCTGCGGGTGCTCCATCACAACAGAAGCTGCCTCTACCCCATGGTAGAGGGGACCCTACCATGAGAACTCAAGGGTTCATGGTCTAGATGTCGCTGTCGACCAAGTGAGATACGAAACAACAACAAAATTCTTCATCCTTTGTAATGTTCTAGTATTATTTTTGAAAGCAGAGTATTTTCCATACAGAATTCTAAAACATTGATTGAATTTCTGTAGTCAAAACATACTAGAATAGAAGAAATTTATAAGCCAAACTTGAAAAATAAATTGAAAGGAGATGAATAAAAAATGTATTGATGAAGAAGAAGAAATAAATAAGAGGAATGAAGAAAACAATAACACTAACGGTGAATTAATCCTTTCAATGTTTATGTACTCATAGAATAGAAAAATTAATTGAATCACAAAGTGGTTTCTATACAAGTGGAGATATAGAGTATTTGAAGAGTTAGAGGGGCAATACAACTCACTATAGCATTATTGTATATGGTTTAATGTACATTATTAATTACTGTATATGGTTAATTATTATACATGGATTAATGAATATTTTATACATCCATATAAATTTATAGTAATACAGATTGTTATAAATGCAAATAAAACTAATATGTTTATTATTATCAGTGTTCAATTGAGATTAATAACGCCAGGACATCGATCTAAACCTAACCTTCTTTACCTGAGGTGGTATATAAATGAGAATTTCCTTTCGTTTGTATCTTTAGAAAATCAATCGTTAAATAATCATTCAAATTGTATCATTATCATTCGTTCGAACTGCATGAATGTGACCCAAGCATTTCGATTTTCCATTCATTATCATATATTAAACAACTTTATTCATTATCATGTATTGCTTCTTTCTAAACTGCGTTAAAGAGATTAGTTATAAAAAAATTTATTGACGTTCAAATTTTGTTCCGAATAATAGATACAAATACACTGATTTCCAAATACTTAGGAAAATATGAAAAAAAATTACAGTTGTGGAAATTTTATTGATTGGAAACTAACGAAATTCAGCAAAAACATTCGCCCAACAGTGCTTCACAAATTAGGCACGAAATATAAACAATGAACTTATTTCCTGTCCTCAATGTACACATAGAAGGAACATAACAAAAGCACATAATATCTGAGAACAAGAGATCAACTTCAATATGAAATGTGACATCCTCTAACAGCTGTTTATGCACAAAAGAAATACTCCATGCTCAAATGGAAGTGTTTATTTGCTCAGTTGGCTGCAAAGCCCATCGCCGTGTCAAAGCACCCTGAGATTTAAGTGCCGCAATAAGTCTCACTATAGTATACAAAAGTATGTATAATACGACTTGTTGACTTGCAACTAATAATTTGCCAGCCAATAAATATGCCAATAAATTCATCCATTATCCAACAACAAATCTCTGTGTGATCCAGTGGATGATCATGTGGGATGAAGAAATCACCTACCTAATAAATAACCTAAATATTTAATAATGGGATTAAGAATGCTGTCTCTATAAAACTGGGCAGTAGCAGTGCCTCTTGAGACAATATATAGGTCAGACCGGCCATTCAGAGAGAGATATGCCCCTACACAAACATTGGGTCTATCAAATCTGCCCCTTGCATGGATGTGACTAGAATCATATCCGGTTCTCTGCTTCCGCCAGATCAGAATTTTTGTTTGAGTCCCTTTTAAATTAAAAATCTGAACTCAACAGCACAAAAGCATACAACAACAATGACGTGCACTTCAATTAGCAATTACGTGTACCCAATTGAAAGTTTCAATTCGATGATATGACGTAAGGAACACGCACAATGCTGGACAAACTAGCGTATCATCTTCCTTCGTGGAACCTCCCGCGCACATTTGATCTGCATACTAGCCTTCCATTGACTGCCACAAGAAAATATCGCATGTGGCAGTCAATGGAAGGCTAGTATCCAGATCAACTGCTGCACTTCCATTGACTGCCACAAGAGAAGATCTCATGTAGTAGTCAATGGAAGGCTAGTATGCAGATCAACTACTGCATTTCCATTGATTGCTACAAGAGAAGATTTCATGTAGCAGTCAATGGAAGGCTAGTATCCAGATCAACAATTCCATTGATTGCTACAAGAGAAGATCTCTTGAGGATCCATTGACTACTACAAGACATTATAATATGTTACATGACCTTAAATTAACTATTAACTTATAAGTTAAACCTTAGTTAATCCCATTATGGATAAAAGTTCTTTTATATGCATTCTTATATGAAACGTAAAAAATATTTGGCAGCATAAACTTATTCTGTACGGGAGATATAATAAATAAATTTGAATATCAATGAATTTACGCAAGCAGATTATGATGAGAATCTTAATATATAAAGATTATATAAGGAAGTTAATGACCTTAAGTTAATATTTATATGTTATGTGACTACTACAAGAGAAGATCTCTTGCAGCAGTCAATGGAGTCTGCAAGCAAGTTGTATTGCAGTTAGTTGCTAATAGTGGTCATCCAGGGCAAAGGTAGTTCTAGAACTTCCTCCTTCGCACCCTTTAGAAGCTGATTAAGTATTAGAAAAGCAATCCACTTCCTATGGATTACAAAAGTGCTTACCTTTGTCAACTTGCTACAAAAAGATTGATACTAATATACAACTATTCGCCTAGTGGCATTCAGTCCGGTACTCATACATAAAACATGACTATCCAGAAATTTCACTATGCAATTTTTACTTGCAAAATCAGCAAAGACTTTTAAAATTTGTTTTCAATAATATATGTTTTGACGTTAAACAACAACAGCTATGCTAATTTACATATTATAATGCAGCACAATTGTTAACATAAATTATATAGTTTTTATGGAAATTTATTTATTTTTTGGTGTGTCTTCAAAGTTTATCTGATTTTTTTTCCTCAATTTTTGGAAATGAATGTACGAAATATCACTTCTATTACCATTTTGGAAATTGTATTCTTGGGAAAATCTCTCGTAAATCCAAAAACAAATTCCATATGATTACACAAGAAATGTAATTTGATAGAATTGATGAAAAATGAATTCCAGTAAAATATTCAGACATTTAATAACTAAAAGGAATATTTTTATAATTTAGATACAATGATTATTGAATACCGAAAACAATATTAATCCATGAAGAGTTCTATGTAATGCTCATCGAATCAAAGCTGTCAAATGTTTACAGCTCATTGTTGTTATAAATGTAGTACAACATTAAAAAAACTTTTTTAAACTTTCAATTAAGATTTCTATTCTTCAATTTTGAAATTAATTTTAGGTGCATATTTGAAAAAATAATGAAGTTAATAATTTTTATTTTAATTACAAAAATCACTCTTGCTTTTTTTTTTTTTCCCTCACAAATTTTTTTTTTTTTTTATCATTAAAAATTTTTGACCTGCTCAATGATTTAAAAAAAAAAAAAACTGCAAGAAAAGAAGTGAAAAATTTATTATGGTATGACCTTTTTACTTTTTTTCAAGGTAAATATTTTACGCCAATTTTTTAAAAAACATTAAATTAAAATTTCTGTTCAGTAATTTTTAAAATTTTAACTGCATAAATTGAAAAAAAATAATGAAGTTAATAATTTTTATTTTAATTAGAAGGTCACTCTTACTTTTTTTTTTTTACTAACAATTTTTTTTCCTTTTAATCATTAAAATTTTTTTGACCTGCTCAATAATTTAAAAAAAATTTTAAAAAAAAAAAAAAAAATGGAATGAAAAATTAGTATGGTATTTACCTTTGTATGATTGTATGACCTTTATATAGTGACCTTTTTACTTTTTTTTTCCAAGGTAAATATCTTAGGCCATTATCAATTAACTTTTGTTGCTTAACAACTATCATTAAAATAGTATGATTTATATGCAGCTGATACAGTTTTTTTAATTTATTTTTATTTATTTTTTAAATGTGAGGCCGAGGAATTTAAAAAGTTACATAACACTGATCTGATTAATCACAGCTGTTATTTCCTATCTCTTATTTTTAATTTACATTTGTTTATTAATTCTAAAAACTGTATTGTAAAATAAAATGTACAGTAAAAGCCCACCTGTCAAGAAATTAAGCAGGTGTAAAAATATACGCGGAATGATACGTGACGGTAAAAAGGTCATAAAGGACTTTTCAATGATTTCAATTTAGATTTCTGCAATTATAGCCATTTGGCATGCTTTTACTTTGAATTGCACAAGCTCATTAACTGAAAATATTTTAATTAAATTTTCTATGAAATACTTTTTGTAGAAAAATAAGCACTATTTTCAATTGCGTGGCGTGTTTTTTTGTTAGCATAGCTTTATTTTTATTTATTTTTTGTCATTTTTATTCTTATTTATTAATTTTAAAAACACATTTTTCTTATTTATTTGTATAAGTTTATTTATTTATTCGACTTTTTCCAGTTAAATATATGAGAGAATTTACCGCATTATTAAACAGATTTGAATTATGGTAAGTTATGGATTTTAGTATTTTTGAGATCTCGTGTTTTATTTATTTATTAATTTTTCGTCCTTAAATAAGCACGATTGTAACAGAGTTCGCATATTAAAATCGACAAAATTCAAAAATACCATTTAAAAATATATAATAAACCATCTTTATAAAAAAATTAAAATATTTTAGTTTTATTTTCATCTTAAGAATTTTATTGAAAAGACATTGCAGATTTTCGTTTTAATTTTTTGATACAATAAATATTTTTATTAGAAATTTATTTAAAATACACATAAAAACTTAATTTTTCAATATCAATATAATATTTTAGTATAAATAATAAAAATATATAAGTTAGTATAAATAATAAAAATAAAATTCTAATTATTTTGTTGCAATAAAAAAATTTGAAATTTATTTAAAATGCACATTAAAAACTTAATTTCATCAATTAATATTATATTTTAGTATTAATAATAAAATTAATAAAGATAGAATATTTGAAAAAGTAAATTTGTACATTATGGAATAGAATATAACAAAATAGCCGTCAAACACTAAAAATGCAAAAAAAAAAAAAAAAAAAAGATGTTGTTAAATAGAATTTTATATATGTTTGTGTAACTTATTCTGTATATCTTAATCAATCACTAATATGAACTTCTGTTACCGGATTTTTATTACAAACGAATATTTCCCTTCTGTTTACTACATAATGTGCAATCATATGTTAGCGATGACAATGCGATTTTATGCAACAATTATTTAACAAAAACTACTTCCTATTATAGCTCTACGTTTTCGTAAATTTATGACGTTGTTTATTCTAGAAGTAATATATGTACTTTTATTCAATGTACATTATGTGTATTACTTATAACCTTTTAACAAACGTGTAAAATTTGTTAATATAATATCATTATGTAATTTGTGTTATATAATTTCATTTCACACCATCTTTGTTAAAGGTTATAAATAATATACATAACGTAACATTGAATAAAGTGGGAGGCCTGATGGCTGAGTGGCTGGCGCTCGGTACCATAAGTATCGGGTTCAAATCCGGACTTGCTCATGGGTGTTTGTAATGGTTCGGAATCCACTTTAAACCGTAGTTCCCGGTCCTAATAGGATCGTAAAAGCGTTGCAAGAGCATTGTTACTCCGCGTCCGTATCTTCAAGTTACTCGCGCCTCCTGGGTAATGCAAAGTGAGTAACGTCTGTGCAGCGCTTGCCTTAAGGCATCCAAGACCAAGCTGTCTAAGTGTTTGCCAGCTGCATTAGGAGAAAAAAAACAATAAAACATTGAATAAAGTATATATATATATATATATATAACTTCCAGAATGGACTACGTCATAAATTTATGGAAACGTAGAGCTATAACAGGATTTTTATATATGAGTTGTACAACTTATTCTGCATTTATGTAATTTCTATTATATAATACGTGGGCTTAAAATTTCATAGGCTGACATATAGATGACACTACTAGTAATCCATAGAATTTTTAATTAGCCCTAACCTTCAAAAGACACGTGTATAAATTTGACAGTCGTTGCACTATTAGTATGTGAGTTATAACATTTTTTTAGTGAAGTTATAGCATTTTTAGTGTTTATCACGTGCAGTCCACTCGGCTGACTGTCGATTGGACTCCGGTGTGAAATGATGGAGCCATGTTTCATCCATTGCCACATATCGACGCAAAAATTCGGGTTTATTACGATGGAACAGCTCCAAACACTGCTTAGAATCATCAATTCGTTGTTGTTTTGGGTCGATTGTGAGTTCGCGCGGCACCCACTTTGAACAGAGCTTTCACATATCCAAATATCCATTCACGATATGTCCAACACGTTCCTTTGATATCTTTAAGGTCTCAGCTATCTCAATCAACTTCACTTTACGGTTATCAGAAATTATTTTGTGGACTTTTGATGTTTTCGTCGGTAACAGCCTCTTTGTGGTGTCCACTGCGTGCATCGTCCTCGGTGCTCATTTCGCCTCGTTTAAATTTAGCAAACCACTTCTCTACGGTTGATTTTCCTGATGCAAAGTCCGAGCAATGTTTATCAAGCCAAGCCTTGTCTTCAATAGTATTTTTCTCGCCAAAAAAGCAATGCTTTATTAACACACGAAATTCCTTTTTATCCATTTTTTCAAACTAACAAAAGTTGCTTCACTAAAAATGCTACAACTGACATACTAATAGTGCAACAGCTGTCAAATTTACACACGTGTCTTTTGAAGGTTAGGGCTAACTAAACATCATATGGATTCAATACTAGTAGCACCACCTATGTGCCAGACTACGAACATTTCAGTCCACCTAATATCATTTCGCAATACTTTTGTTATAGGGTTACAAATAATACACATTGTATAAAGTATATATAAATTCCAGAATAAACTACGTCATAAATTTATAGAAACGTAGAGCTACAACAGGAATTAGATTATGTTAAGTAATTATTACATAACACCGAATGCTCATCGCTCAAGTACGAATGCACATTTTGTACTAAATAGAAAGAGTACAATTGTAATAAAAATCCAGAAAACAGAATTTCATAATTAATGATTGAGTTTGAAAACAATGCTTAAGATGACATTGAAAAATTGGGTCACTGCTTTCGCATATTCAAAACAAAGTTTTTATCTGGCATATTTATTCAAATCGCCTAAAAATAAGTCAAAATAAAAAAAAAAAAACAAAAAAGTATTCGGATTTATTTTAATAAATAGGCTTATTTTTTTTTTTTAAATATTATTTTAAAAATTAAGAACGATTCATTAAATTTCACACGTGGTATACAAATCCTTCGTATTTAAATTATTTGGAAAACTAAAAATGAAATTAAAAGTCAGTAAAATAAAAAATAGAACGTCATATTTCCAACATTAGGTATATAGTTACAGTTGATAAAGTAATTAATAATAAAGTAATAGTGAATTTGTAATACAATTGATTAATCTTTAAAGAATAAGATAATTAAAAATAAATTATGAATATTAAAAATATATGCTTATATATTTAAATAAAATAATTCCGCAATTTTATAACAATTTATTTAAAACAAAATGCAGTATTTTGGCAATTACAACGCTTGAACGGTTTGAGTATTTATAATGGTTGAATTAACAACAATTCAATCGTTATTTGTTAATACAATAGCTATTAATTCAGTTTCAATAGCATGAATGAAGAGAATGAAAAACAAAAGAAATAAAAAATAAACTAATAAATTATTAAGCATTTCTCAAATACATTTATTTATTTATTCTTTAATTCTCAACAATTTAAACTAATTAACTAATCATTTATTATTGTTATGCTTAAATCAATGATGCTGAAAAATTTTCAAATATCCCGTGCATGCTATCATCTGTTTCGTCACTAACTGTTTGCAAAATTACAAAATTGTTAGATTTTTATTAAATATATTTTTAAATGTACTTATATATTTAAATAAAATAATTCTGCAATTTTATAACAATTTTATAAACAAAAATGTATTTTGGCAATTATAACGATTGAACGGTTTTGTGTTTATAATGGTGGAATTAACAACAATTCAACCGTGATTTGTTAATACAATAGCTGTTAATTCATTTTCTATAGAATGAATGACGGGAGTGAAAAACAAATCTAATCAAAAATCAAACTAATCAATTATTAAGCATTTCTCAAACACATTTTCTTTGTTTATACTTTAATTTGAAACAGTTTTAACAAAATTTATACTAATAAACTAATCATTTATTATTGTTACGTTTCAAATAATGATGTTTATAAATTTCCAATTATCTCGTGCACGATATTATATGTTTCGTCATTTCCTGTTTGCAAAATTACAAAATCGAAGTATTTTTTTTCCCTAACAGCAATAGAAAAAAAAAAAAGAACAGGAATAGAAAAAAATATTAATATATGAATAGAAAACTACACTATAAATAATTTCTTTTCTATTAAGAAACATTATTTTTAAAAAGAGGAAATCGTATTTCTCAAATACACTTCAAATTTAAGTATATTTGGGTGTTGTACATATTTATTGAAAGGAAACACCGTCATTAAATTATGATTTTTGTAAAGATAAACAAGTGCATTTTAGTTAAATACTTCACTTTTACTTTTATATATATATATATATATATTGTCTTACAAAAGTAAAATTGTAAGAAAATTAACAATAAAAAGAATCAAATCTTAAATGAATCAAATTTTTTAAAAAGTCCTCAAAATAAAATACAAATCATTAATCTATAGAACATTCAACAAAATTCAACCAAATAAAAAAATAATAACCACTTACAATCAAAGCTGTCCTGAATTTTTATGTCGTAAATATTAACTTTAAAATAGAAAACACTTATTCATAGATTAAAATTAATTGTATTTTTATTTTCTTTTACTTTTTACCCCTTTTTTTCCCACCCCTTGATTGACTATTATTAATCTCCAGTGAATTCTACAGAAGAAGAAGCTCTGACAATGGAACGAAAAAAGAACACCAAAAGTAAACAAACAAATCTGGATAATTCGAATCTTTTTGCGCACAGTTCGTCTGCTTTTCATTATTTTATTAATTTTCATTATTATTATCTTATTATTTTTCATTTTGATTATTATTTTTCATTTTTATTATTATTATTTTGATTTTTGTTATTATTTTTTCATTATTATTATTATTTTTTTATTTTTTTTTTTTTTTTTTTTTTAACATTTCGTCTTAAGTAAAATTGTAAGAAAATTAACATTAAAAGGAACGAAAATATTTTGATATTACATAAATCAAAATTTAAAAAATTCCCCTAAAAATCAAAATCATTAACCCTAGAACATTTATCAAAATACAACCAAATAAAAAAATAATAATAATAACCACTTACAATCAAAGTTGTCCTTATTTTTAAGTCGCAAAAAAGGTAAATAATGTTAACTTTAAAATAGAAAACACTTATTCATAGTTTAAAATTAATTGTATTTTATTTTCATTTACTTTCATTTATTTTATTTTA
The DNA here is from genome assembly GCA_021605095.1 of Caerostris extrusa. Classification (NCBI taxonomy): domain Eukaryota; kingdom Metazoa; phylum Arthropoda; class Arachnida; order Araneae; family Araneidae; genus Caerostris; species Caerostris extrusa. The sequence goes on along the minus strand of BPLR01011076.1, from coordinate 20,828 downwards.
CCCTTTTCTAGCTTCCCTTGTTGGACTATTATTAATCTCTAGTGAGTTCTGCAGAAGAGGAAGCTCTGACAATGGAACAAAAAAGAACACTAAAAGTAAACAAACAAATCTGGGTAAATCGAATCTTTTTGCACACAGTTCGTCTGCTTTTCATTATTTTATTTATTTTCATTCTTATTTTTTATTATTTATTATTATTATAAGTTTTTTAATATTTTGTCTTATAAAAGTAAAATTGTAAGAAACTTAACAAAAAGAAGAACGAAAATATTTTCATCTTAAATAAAACCAAATTTTAGAAATTTCCCCCAAAAAATCCCAATCATTAACCTATAGAACATTCAACAAAATACAACCAAATAAAACCAAACCACTTACAATCAAAGATGTCCTGCTTTTTAAGTCGCAATAAAGGTAAATAATGTTAACTTGGGATAGAAAAAGAACACCGAAAGTAAACAAACAAATCTGGATAATTCGAATCTTTTGCACACAGTTCGTCTGCTTTTCATTATTATTATTTTATTATTCATTATTATATTTCATTATCATTATTATTATTATTTAATAAATTATTATTATTATTATTATTTTTCATTATTTATTTATTTATTTTATTTTATTTTTTAATATTTTGTCTTACAAAAGTAAAATTGCAAGAAAATTAACAATGAGAAGAACGAAAAATATTTTCATCTTAAATAAATTAAATTTTAAAAAAGTAGTTCCCAATCATTAACCTCTAAAACATTCAACAAAATACAACCAAATAAAAAAATAATAATAACCACTTACAAACAAATTTGCGCTGATTTTAGAATCGCAATAAAGTTGAATAATGTCAACTTTAAAAATAGAAAACACTTATTCATAGTTTAAAATTAATTGTATTTTTATTTTCATCTACTTTTACCCCTTTCTTCCCACCCCCTTGCTTGACTATTATTAATCTCCAGTGAGTTCTGCAGAAGAGGAAGCTCTGACAATGGAACGAAAAAAGAACATCAAAAAAGTAAACAAACAAATCTGGATAATTCGAATCTTTTGCACACAGTTCATCTGCTTTTCAACGCCTTTTTAACTGTTTCCCTGGTGCCCTAACACACGAACTTCTATTCGGGCACGTGACATACATCCAAACAAACTGGCAGAAAAGGTGTTTGTTTATTTGCTTTTTCCCCTACATCTCTTCTTGAGTCACTACAGACAGATCGGCTCCTCTTTAAGCTGCCATTATGCAAAAGCAGAAACGTGTTGAAGAAGACAAATGGTCAGTTCGTTCAACCATGTAATTGTAATTGTAATTGCACGGAATGGAAAATACGTCAGTTTGTATTGTTAAAGGTAAAGGCTTTCGAATAGCTTAGAAACTAATTATTTATCTAAAGCGGTTAGATTTTTCATTAACTGTAACTTTTAAAGTTTGGTTTGAAAAATCATAGTGTATCGCAAAAGTATTTTCAATCACTTACTATTTGACTAGATAAAGAATTCTAAAGAAATTTTTTTAATAATATTTGATAAAATAGATTTTATTAGAAATCAAAAATATTTATCTAATACATATAATTTCTTTTAAAAATAAGCAAAATACTTAAAAAAATAAGTAATTAAATAAATTACAAAAAGTAATAAATAAATTAAATAAAAAAAGTAATAAATTGCTATAAATTACTTTTTTTTAACTTAGTAGGCATTTTAAACTTTTTTATTCATTATTTTATTTATTATTTTAACTTTTTTTTTATTGAGTTATTCCAGAATATAAACTGAAAAGTTAAAAAATAAATTACTTAAAAATAAGTAATAAAATAAAAATTACAAATAAACAATAAATAAATTAAATAAGTAATAAATAAATTATTATAAATAATTTTTTTTTTTTTTTTTTTAACTTAGTAGGAAATGTGAGCATTTTTTTAATATAGAAACTAACCATGATCATTAAACTTTCAGTTAAACAGAAGCTAAATTCAGCTTTTTTCTTTCACTACATTTTGTAGTCTATTAAGTTATTCCAGAATATAAACTGATATCTAAGATGTTTTTGTTGTTGTTGTTTTTTTAAAAGGAAGATCAATTTCCCTTTTCTCGCGAAAACGTCCAAAACGAAAAAGTTATTTTGCCAAAGCCAGTCGCGAATGACACTGGATTCATCCATTCTCCACGCTTGACAGAAGTTCGATAAAAAAAAAATAATAATAATAAATTTCAATGCCAAGAAATTTGCTAAATTTTTTCTCCGCCAAGACGTTTTCCAGGAACAATTTTGAAATTTCCACAGACTCTTGACGGGTTTTTTTTTTTTTTTTTTTTTTGTTACCTAGGTTAGCAAGACCACCACAAGACCTGATCTCGATTAAAAAAAAAAAAAATGACTTTTTGGGCTAGAATTGATCACAGACTAATTTCACAAACCTGTATCTTTAAATGTTTCTTTATAAATAATTTTTTTTGCAAAAATAAAAAATTCTACAAGTAAATGATAATTTTTTGTAATCTCTTTACTTTTAAAAGTGGAAAGCTTGCATTGACCTTAAGCTCGCATTGGATTTCGAACTACACTGTGAGAAACTATAGTGTAGTTCGTAAATCCCACAACTATACTGTACACAATACTTTCTATACGAAATCCGTCAAACGAAACCAAATCTAAAGTTCTCATACCTATACCGAGATTTGGTATGGTTTGTCGTTCTACGTTATTTCTTTTTTCCACACTTTTCCACAATTAGATTGGGACCTACAGTTTAACGTGGATTCCGAACCACTAACAAAAACATCCTTGGCAATGCCAGGATTTGAACCTGAAGCCTATGTTACTAGACCACTTATAGTAAGCTATATTTTTTAGGTTGGAAAAAATAGCCTTGTCAGTTTTTTTTTTAATAAATTCCTCACAATATACTTCATATTTTAATATCTAATATTTACACTTTTTACAAAAATATTAAAATTTCTGTATTAATTATCAAGCTAAGCAAAGACAAATTTTTATGTCGTTAAAAATTTGCTTTGTTAGTTAAAATTCAAGATGTTTAGTTAGATATAAAAAAAGTTGGTTTTGTTAGAAATCAATTGAATGTAAAATTAATATTGTTTGTTAGTATGTTGAGAAAAATGAGAATTCTTTTATTTATTTATTTTTTTAACTTGAACATATCTTAATCTAATCCTATGAATTTATTATATTTATTTTCTACTTTTTAAGAAAAAAATAATAAAAGGAATATATGAATTAACCAAAATATTTACTCTCATTTTCACAATTATTTTACTGCATTATTTTGTCCATAATTAAAAAATAAGCACAAACATTTCTATTCAAGTTAATAATTTCGAAAGAAATATTTTTGCAAATCGAACATTAAATTAATATTAAAATGATTATTTTTATAATATTTAGAAAAATATATAAATATTTATTAATAATTATGTGAAAATATAATATAAATATTTTTAAAATTTTTTAAAAAATATTATAATTTAAATAAAAATATTATAATTTATAATTTTTTAATAATAAATATTATAATTTTCAAAAATAATTTTATAAATATATAAATAAATATTTTAATATTTTATAATTATTTTTTATTTTTTAAAATTTAAATATTAAATAAAACTTATAAAAATTAATAATAAAAATAATTAATAAAATATTATTTTTTAATGTATTAAATAACATTTTTAAAAACTTAAACAATTTCTATTACAAGTTCATTGTGGTCTTCCCTTAGACAGAGCACGAAACCGAAGTACACACTGCCAACAACAAGTGGTTACTATAGCAACTCATAAAGACTTAAAATATTCCCTCACCTTTCACGCATTCCGCGTGCTTCAAGCCATGCTCATCGCACCTCATGCGATTTCCCACGTTGTCCACCACTGTCCGGATACTGGATCTCAAGTCCGAAACATTGACGAAATCCGGCGGATTCGATGCAAAAAGCCGGATCAAATTCCCGCGAACACCAACTTGGAAAGTGAAGCACGCTAGAACGATCAGTAAAGCACGCTTTGCCAGTACCGCCATGTTAAAAGAGGGCAAAACGATGAATGGCAAAAACAGAGCGAAAGCCGGAGTTTTCTTACCCTCAACTCAGATTGCAATTGGCGCGGAATCAAGACTTGCGAGTGACGTAGTGAGTCCGCACTGCGCGTGCGTGTACCGTGACGTCACTTTTCCAGTCGGTGAAGTAACCTCTCTCGCTCCTTTGGGGATTAGAACAAACAGAGCATTTTACGTATTTCTTCTCTATTTGTTTTTAGAACAGAAAGTTGACTGAATATTTTATATGATGTATATTGTTATTTGTTTCGTGTTCGATTCTGACGTATTTTAGAACTCTAAAGGTTAAATATTCCATGAAGATTTGTATGAATTTGAAATGAGATAAAATTATTATCTAATGTTTTATGAATTTACAATGAGATAAAATTACTATTTAATATTTTATGAACTTGAAATGAAATATTATTATCTAATGTTTTAAGAATTTGCATTGAGATAAAATTATTATTTAATATTTTATTAATTTGCAATGAAATGTTATTTAATGTTTTATGCATTTGTAATGAGAAAAATTAATATTATTAAATTGTATTTAATAAAAGTTCATATTAATTTTATTATTTCACGGAACAATGAATGATAAATAAACATATAAATACACCTGATAGTTTTGTTGTTGCTGTTGTTGTTGTTTTCGTTGTTGCTGTTGTTTTCGTTTTGCGGCTACATGATGTAGTAATCAGGGAAGAAATGGATAGTTTAATATTAAAATTTTAAAAATAGCTAAAATATTTACATTTAAAAGAATTAAATATTTCTCATTTTATCTTTTTCAAATTTTTTTGATTTTACTAAATTATAGTATTCTATCACATGTAAATAAATTTGATATTACAAACTTTAAATTCTGAATTAATTTGGCTTATAAAATTGACCTCTGGACAAAATTAATTTTTATAGTATTTAGTTCAAAATATTAAAAATTGCATGTATCGATTTTTTTTTATCGAATTAATAAAATAAACAAATAAATTATGAAAAAATTATGTTTCAATAAAAGCAATTTTGATATTTTATTTTTATGTTCATACAAAAAATAATTCAAAGTAAATAAAAGTGCTTGATGTCTCTATTTTTAATTTTGTATTGTTTGTTTTATGTAAACAGCGTTAAAATCGATGTTATATTAAAATTGTTCAAAAATGATAAAGGTTATCCGATATTTTTAGTGCATTTCATCAATTGTGGAACAGCCAAACATGTTCACACAATTATAATTAAGTTAATAACAAGCTGGAAATATAGAACTCTCGCTATTTATACTTAAAGAGTCAAAATTAAACTGCATGCTTATTTTTTATCTAATAAATAAATAATTTATTTAGTGAAAGAATGTCGCCTGCAATAGTTCATTTTTCAAAAAAAATAATAAATAACTATTTATTAAATGCCTTTTAGAAATTATTCTGTGTTATGAATGAATAGATTATATTGCATTATTATATTGATTACACTACTAATGCACAATAGATAGGTTTATACGATTACGCCAAGGCAACCTTGGTTTTTAGTAATGTTTTAATTTTTTGGTTTATCAAAAAATTTCCTTTTTCCAAAAATGAAATCTGCTTTGGTAATTTTTCTTGCTATTATTTTTCTCGAATGCTATATTATATATATATATATATATATATATATATATATATATATGTGTATATATATATATAAAGGAAAGATATGTCTTTATATATAGATATCCTTACTCATTAAGTTTTCTCATAATGTCTCAAGGTTCTGTATAATTTTAGACTGAGTGATGCGGAAAATGTCCTTTAAGATAACATTCAACAGATTTTTAACATTAACAAAACAAAAAATGTCATGAGATTGTAGAAATAAATCATTAAAAATGAAAAAAAACGAATCATGTGACCAAAGATCGAAGTTCTACTTTACAAATATTCATCGCAGTACTTGAACAGTAATATTTAAATATTTAAACTATATAGTGTTGTAGTTACATCGAGGACTTACGATTTTGTATATTTTCCTGATTTCTCTGTAGAACATATATATACAAATACTAATATAAATAGTGCTCAATTAATTCAGACATTTCAAAAATCGCCGGAATCAGTTGTAGCGTCTCACAATACCAAGCGTAACTCAAGCACTAATAAATATTTTGACCTCAAATTTCACACAGATGTCAAGGACAGTGCCGACAACCTATAAAAGGAAAAAATTCCGTAAGGCCCGGGAATTTTAAATTGAAAATGGGTCTTACTTTTTGGACACACAGAAGTATATATATTTGCACATATATATATTTACCAAATTTTCTGAAATTTCAATAGCAAAAATAATTTTTATAGTATATATACATATCGATATTAATTATACATCTCGATATTAATGAAAATCCTGAAAATTTGGTAAATGTAAAAGTTTCTTGTTCGCTTTAAAAAAAAAAAATCATTATTATTTAAAATTATCCATCTACGCTTGGCCTCAATTTATATTCAAATTTCTCCAAAAAAATACCAGGAATATTTTTAATACAAAGCCTAGATTAACCGAAAAATTTGAAATTGGATCTATATTCATTAAACAATTACCCAATTTGATATAAATCAGGTTCTACACCAAGTTGGCGACTTTTCGTAGTTGGCACTCTTTTTCATGGTTGACGTTATTTTTATGCTGTTGTAAAATTCATAAGCAGACTGACGTAAATTAAATAAATAAATAAAACAGATTAACCGATAAATCTCAACTACCTAAAAATTTTTTTAAAGAATAAGAAAAATTTAGCATTAGCATTTTACCGATACAAATGTGCCTGCTAAATTGCAGTTTAGGGGACAATGAAATTTTGAAATTTTTGTTGACGCCAAATAGGAGATAAAATGCTTTTGGTTGACAACGGATAAGTAAGGAAACAGACGGAATCCTATCACAAAGCAGTCTTAGATTTCAAGAAATTTCTAGCATTCAAAGGGAAGTGGAGAGGAGACAGTGTCAGGAGTCGTGTCACTGAGGGATAGGGGCAAAGTCGAGTGGAAGGGGAACCAATATAAATCAAAATGGGGAGGAGAACTTATTTTGCTTTCCAAAATTCAGTAAAGGCTCGTTCCCACCGAGGCGTAAAAGCGTTGAAGATTCACGCGGCAGGCAAGAAAATTTTTTTCCACCCCTTCACAGCGAAACGTCAGAAATCGCATTACGCCTAGTGAAGTTCCGCTTCGAGTTGAAAGTGGGTCAACTCGGAGCGGTGCATTTCAAACCGGTTTCAGGCGAACGTGGTGAAGTTAGTGATTGGTCAGCACTTCACGCTTAAACGCCTCATGCCTCGGTGGAAACAAGCTTTTAATTAGAGAGTGGGACGTGCGTCCTCCCTCCCATCTCTCATGTTATGTCTTTTCCTTTTTCTCACCCTACCGTCTTTCGGATAAAATCCACTTTCCAGACAGAAATTGTATCTGGGCCTGATGGCCGAGTGGCTATCGCTCTGGCGAGTCCCTGCGTACCATGGTTGTTTGTAGTGATTCCTAATCCCCTTTAAACAGTAGGTCCCAATCTAATAGGATAGTAGAGCGTTGTGGTGGCGTCCATAGCATATCTTCAAGCTACACGTGACCCCGTGTAGTGCTGAATGAGTAACAGCGTTGCAGCCTTGCTTATGGCATAAAGATTAACTGTCTCTGTATTACCACCTGCATTAGAACAACATCTAACAGGAAAATATAGATAAATTTCATGTTATTTCCGTATGTGTGTGTGTGTGTAAATAATAACTTAAACTTGATAAATAAAAATATTAAATAAAATATTTTCCTAATGTATATATAACTGCTTACTTTTTACTAAACTAAACCTGGATCATATTAAGTAATTTAATCTTTCTTAAAAATCCTAAAATCTTTCCAAAAAAAATTACCGATAAAGTTTTTTTGAAAAAATAGACATATGATTAGGTGAGTCACATGTACATTTTTGATATAGGTCGTGTTTTCCAAAAATAGGTTTATGAATCTCTTGGAAAACCATAAGGTTGATTGAAATTGTTCGCGAATTTTGATGAGAATAAAACCGTTACCTTTTTTTTTTTTTTTTTCATCATTTAATTAGCATTATATAGCATTTGTTACGTGAATTTAGGCTATAATTATGATATCATTAGCAGTTATGTTATTAGCATTATAATTAAAGATAGTTTTCTGACATTTCCATGGAAATTAAACTGGTAAGTGATCGTTTTTTAATACCTCTTCTGTTAGTTTAAAATGTTGCCCTAGCAAAAAAAATTAAGGAAAAGTTCTTATTAATATTCTTTTTAATTAAATAAAAAATGTAATTGATTATAAAAAGACGTTATAATACTTTTTAAAAATTTAGCATTGAAATTCAAAGAAAATAAATGGACTTGTGCTATTTTATATGGTTCAGTCAAAAATTACGAAAAAAATCTTATTAGTAATTTTTAATTAAATAAAAAAATTATTTTATTGATCTCAGATGGCACTTATTGCTTATTAAAGAATTACGAATGAAAAATAACATCACAGCTCTTTTTGCATTTGACATCATTCTGATAGTTCTCTTTTGGTTTCATTACCGCTTGCGTCTATTGTTTCTACTTACGATCGTTATTCAATGTTTTGACCGCAATTTAATTTCTTTATAGATTTCATATTAAAATTCTGAATTTCATAGAAAAGTTTGCTTGCAGTTTATTATTGATGACGTTTCACTAACCTGTTTCTTTGATGTAAAAGAGTTAACTAGTTTTTATTTTCTGTTTTATTTTCGTATTCTATGTGCTAGTATTCAATAATATTCAATTTTTTTAATCAAAACTATAATATTCAAAATGGAAGTACTGAATCTTTTAAATAAATGAACAGATGGGGTCCTCTTTGATTTAATTTATTTTTATTTAAATTATACGTTACGTGCTTTCTGCGTATTGTATTTTTATGTATCTACGTCACTATTGAGATGTATTTCATATGATAATAACAATCATTTTTATATTGAATCGCATTTATCTTTGTTTCACATCCGTTTCTTTAGAACGTTTTCGAGATAAACAATAAATCGATGTCTTATTGTGTATTGCGTGTTTTTGTGTGTGTAATAACACCTGTTTTGCTTTGCCTGATTTCCGAATCTACAATTGATATATGTACTTTTTGCATTTAGGTTTTACATCAATTTGGCGACTTTTCGTTATTGGCGACTTTTTCATGGTTGACATATTTTATGGTGTTATACAGTTGATAGACAGGATGACGCAAAATAATAATAATAATAATAAAAGATACTAAGATTTGAAATGCAACCATTTAAAATTATGTTTAATGAATAAGAAAAAAATATCATTGCCATTTTAAGTTTGAAAATGTCCCAGTTGAATCTTAAAATCCTGTGCCTTCGAAAATCGCCAATCAAACCGAAGTAAACAGTCAATTCCTTTAAATTAAAAAGTTTCCGGTATGTTCAAACATGTCGCCATGAGGGCGATAATGATGCCAAGCAGGTAAAAATGTGTGGAGTATTTTCCAATCTGTAAAGTAAAAGTCACACGCCAACGACAATAGCTATAACTCTGGAAACTCTAACAAAATTTAACACTTTGTTACCATTCAGATGTTGTCTTGGATAGTGACCGGGGTATCTCTTATCAGCATGTCTGATTTTTTGTATCATTTTTATTTTTTTGTCTAAAAGATGAACGGAAGACAGTTTGGTCTGTCATTAGCAGGCCTTTCTCTGTAAATGAAAAACGTGTTAGAGAGTGAAAAATCAAAGGCCTAGAGGGCCCCCTTATATAAAGGATTCACTTAAGGCATTAACGGCTTAAAGAAATAAGCGGAGAAGGTCTTAAGACATTAAAAGAACATACGTTGTCCTGCCAGAAAAAAAGCATTGTAGAAAATAACATATCGCGAATCTATTCTCCATGTTCCAATCAATATAGGTGCATACTAATTTTCATAGATATCGTTTGAACGGTATAAAAGATGAAATGCTGCAGCACCATCTGATGGCAAGTACCAATATAGTAGATAGCGCGAACCTATTTTCCATACTCGAATACATGTTATTACCAATTTTCATAGCGATGGGTTGAACGCTATAGGAATTAATATACTGCAGCACCATCTGATGGTAGCTTACAGCAAAGGGATAGCATAAAACATTCTACAAATGTGATAGCAAAAACATACAAAAATTTCACCAAAATCGGTCAAGCCATTTAGATGAGTTCAGTCACAGATACACGTAATTATATATATAAAGATATATATCTATTGCAGCGCCACCTACTAGTTCCAATTTTTGAATCTAAAACCATTCAGGGACCCACTCATACAAAAAAAAATTTCATCAAAATCGGTAGCCGTTTAAATTCAGTCACAGATAGTACAAAAATTATATATAAAAATATATATTTATTGCAGCGCCAAAATCGGTCATACACAACCAAAAATTTCATCAAATCGGTCCAGCCGTTTAGGATGAGTTCAGTCACAGACACACGTACAGAAGAATTATATATATAAAGATATATATCTATTGCAGCGCCACCTACTAGTTCCAATTTTGAATCTAAACCATTCAGGGACCCACTCATACACAACCAAACAATTTCATCAAAATCGGTCCAGCCATTTAGGAGGAGTTCTGTGACAAACACATGTACAGCAGATATATATCTATATATATACTAGTAAATATATATATTGCATAAAGATTGCCTTCATAGCAAAAAGTAAATCAAAAGATTAAAGTCAATTTCCTTTTTTTGTGGTTACTTTTATGAGTTAATTATTTGTATCTTTTTTTTATTTCTAGGGTACATTTTGGCACTTTTTCCGTTAGCAGGGATATTTTATTTTGACGACGACGCATCAAATCTGCAATATATATATATTTGAAAATAAAACAATTCATTCTCATAAAATAAATTAACTCATTTTTTAAAAACTTAAATGTAGGCAGAATTAAAGAAGGTGCTATATTTAACAATATTTGACTATTTATTACTTGTATCCTGTAAACGGAAAAGCACCTATGTTTTCTGCAAGATTAACGGATCCATATCGTCTATTTCTTCAATTTAGCTTTAAAAGAAGTTCTGAAAGTTATCGGCTTATACATGGAAATGTATAGTACTTTGTGAAAGTCAGTCAAAAATAAAGCTTCCTTTCACCCACACACTAAAAAGCAAACTAACTTGCAGGGTTAGATGTCTTCATATTCGAAGTATTCACAGTTAGACATGATATTCATTTATATTAGAGAATGTACATGTAGTAATCTACACATGCATGTTCATCAGCATGTGTGATAATACAAGCAACTCTCTACCACGAGTTGATCCAAACACCTGTTGGTTCTGTCACATTCATCTGCTTTTTATGTGCACAATAATACAACGCTATTAGTTGGGTGATCGCTATATGTTAGGTCATTTATGTTTACTGCAAAAATTAACGGATCCGTATCATCAATTCCCAAATTAGCATTCAAAAATCTAAAAGTTATCGGTTTATACACGAAAATATAGGGTACTTTGGGAAAGTGAGCTTCCTTATACACACACAAAAAAACCCGCAGGGTTAGATGTCTTTATATTCGAAGTATTGACAGTTAAACACTATATACATTTATATTAGAGAACGTATCTCTTTATTCACGTTCATCAGCATGTCTTATACCACATTATTACCAGCAACTCTATACGAGGTTCATCTAAAACACCTGTTCTGTCGCATTCGTCTATTTTTATGGGCACAAAATACAACGGTATATTTTAGATGATTGTGAATGTCATTTATCAAACACCTCACACTTTTTCGTTCAGACGTACCCCCTGCTTCCTTATAAATAGACATAGACAGAAAATATCATACAATTTATATCCTTTGTGAACCAAAAAAATGTATAGCAATGAATTGATGCTCTACAACTTCGTAATTGAAAATTTTATTTTATCTCTCTTCCTTTTCGATGGCTATTGGCTATTTTCCAAATCTAACAGACGCCGTTGCTATTGGTTGCATTATATCGGGTATATTCTGCTTAACTCGTTTTCATAGTAGCAGTTCTCTCTGTCTGAAATTGCAATTTAATGCAGGAGTGGCCAACCCAAATGATCTTGCGGGTCACTTTGGAAATGTATCCTAACTCTGGCCGCATGTAAAATTATGTATCCCTATATTAGATTTAGACAAACTATAGACGTTTTTTGGAGTGAAAATTGAAACATAACGAGTTATTATTTTGTTTACTATTATTCTTACATGTAAACATAGATAATAAAATAATAATGATACTAAACGCACATTGTAAAGAAATATATAACACTCAAAATGAAATATAAAAAATATACAAATACAAACGAAATAAAAGAAATGAAATCGTTAAAAATATTTATTTTACTTGTGCGATATTTATTTCTCCTTCTTTCACTTAGCATTTTCAAATCGATCTCAATTTGGGTATTTGCACATCGTAATGGGTGTTGTGTCCGTTATGTTTGAGCGTGTTTTGTGTTGGGTCAATTTCATTTTTGAAAAAACGATTCGCAGGTGTCAGTTGAACCAAAAGTGCTAACAACTTCAACTAAGAGTCTGATTTGCTCTGCTATCAACAATCAACTGTGCGTTTCTAGAGATGGTCACTGCGTTACTGAGATAACTTAAAATGAAACATGAAACAAGATGTTCCAAGGCGCGCATCATGAGTTCGCAGATTATCATTTAATTATTCTGCGAACTCGTAAATAAAATAGGCAATGTCTGTCATATATTCGCAAAAATATTATTTTAAAAGAAAAGTTAATTTTTGTTCATAATTTTTTGAATATATGGAAGCATAAATTTTTATTAATAGTTAATTACACATAATGTATTTTTTAATAGATTGGTTTTTCACTACTTTGACCATTATAAAATAAATATATTTTGTAAAAGTGTGATAAATCTCACGGGCAGGAAAATTTCAGGTATTCAATAAAATAAATATATTTTATAAAAGGGGACTGCATGCTGCCCACGGGCTGGCCACCCCTGATTTATTGAATATTCTATTCACCCTTAAATGTACAGTTTTATATGAATTATCTTATGAATATTTTTCTAAACTTGTTACTTTTTTTTCTTATATTTGATAAGATATAATGTAATGAACTAAAAATATTGTAATTAAAATATAATTATATATTAGTTACTTTAAGACGTCATTTCTCAGTAGCTGAAGGTTAGATAATTGTTGTCATTTACTTAAACAGCAATATATTCCTCATACTGTCACTTCCAGTATAACACATTAAAAAGGAATCGCCATTGAAGGAATCAATTAACCTACCACAAAATTACCTTCATTTTGTGCATATAATCGATTGTCCTTCCACTTTTCTCCTTGGTTTTCAACTTTCCTTGCCATTTTGAGATATAACTATAATTGCTTGAATCTAATTATCTGTCTTAGATAAAATAATTTTGTACGATAATTTTTTCTACAAAATTGATGGCTTCAAATATTTGTTTCTTTGATGGATCAAATCTTCGAATTGGGAATTCCATGATTGACTAAAAAGCTCTATAACGGAAAATTTTGTACCAGTTAAATATGTTCTCGATTTTCCTTCCCATTTTGAGATATAACTATTTTTTTTTTTTAATTTAATTATCTATCTTAGATAAAAAAAATTTTTAAAAAATATTTCAAGCATTTTTTTTTTTTGCATATATTATTAACTGCCTGATTATCAACAGTTTTTTTCTAATGCAGCTGGCAAACACTTATACAGTTAATCTTTATGCCATAAGCAAAGGCTGTATTGCTGTTACTCATTTAGCATTACACAATGTGGTCTCATGGAGGGAAAGGAGACGCAGCTTTTGTTGTAATGGAGCCGCCTATGCTGAAGTCTGACTTGGCTCCGTGACGCTGACTTTTAACGGGGGGGTGTCATCCCTTTCCCTACAGTCATATTAGAAATATATTTTAAAGTGGATTTAGACCACTATAAAACATCCAGGGCACCACCTTTATTTGGGACTCGAACCTGTGGTACTGAGCACAAGAGTGCTCTGCCATCAGGCACTCTTATAGAGTTTAAAAACTAAATTACTTTACATGTTTTGTATGGAAAAAGATAACTAAAATTTTTTTATTTCTGACTCTAAAAAAAAAACGATCCTATATATTTTCTATAGATTAATTTAATTCATAATGTATTTCAGTAAAAATCTAAACATTTTTTTTCTATTGCAGCTGGAAAATACATAGACAGTTATCATTCATGCCATAAGCAAGGGCTGTACCAATGTTACTCACTTAGCACTACCCGGGGAGGACGTGTAGCTTGAAGATATTAGCTACGGACGCGGAGTGACAATACTCATGCAACGCTATACGATCCTATTAGACTGAAACCTACGGCTTAAAGTGGATTCTGAGCCACTACAAACATCCATGGCACCCCCTGGAACTCGGGCCCGAAATCAGTGGTAGTAAGCGCCGGACAATCGCCGCTTGTCACTCCCACGGCCGTCAGGATATATATATATGTATATATATATATATATATATAGTAAATATATATATATATATATATATATATATATAAAATATATATATAGCCATGAACCCGTGTGGTCTCATGGAAAGAGGGGGAAAGGAGAGGCAGCTTCTGTAGTGATGGAGTATCCCTATGTTGAAGATTGACTTGGCTCCGTGACGCTGACTTTTAACGGTGTAGGGTTGTCATTCATTTTCCCACAATCATATTAGGTCGGGATCTACGGCTTAAAGGGGATTCCGAACCCTTACAAACATACATGCCACCGCCGGAACTCCGGCGCCAAATACCAGGTTCCCTCTTCAGTGCGTATAAAATTCTCTATGAACTCTGCTTCTGGGAGAATTAATTTAATACATCTAATTTTTGTAATAATATCTTCGTTAAACTTTGAATGATTGTGTTTTTAATGGGAATTATGTATGCCACACACGTATGCGTATTTCAAAATCTTTATTGCGCATCATTAAAAGTAAATAAGTAGCGAAATATATTTTGAAAAAAATTTTTTAGGCATGTAAAACTGATTAAATGTGATAATTTTGAGTCATGGAAACATTAACATTGTTATTTGAATGTGATATATTTTTACATTCGAGAGATGCATTAGCACTCTCTTAGTTCAAAACAAGTGTATTTGTAAATTCATTTAGGCGAATGTAGGTGTTATTGTACCATATTTCAAGATCATTTGGAAGAATAGGCGTGTCACACAAAAAACAATTATGTATTTTTCTAAATTACTACTATAGTTCAAATAAATTCTAGTGGACAGTTGGATATACAGAAATTATGAAATACGATATTGAATGGTGTAATCTACATCCAGAACAGCCAGGGTCAAAATTAAAGTTAATTGCTTTTGATGTTTTTATGTATTTATCGTCATGAAAAATTAATTTATTTTATTATTTCTATTCAAATAAATTATATTACAATAGTATTGTCCTTTTTCTGATTTAAAGTCAAACCAGAACATATTTATTAATTACTAACATATTTATTAAATTTGATAGAGGGCAGATTGTAATGCCTCGAAGACTCGGAACAAGTATTTCCGAAACTGCACGACTCGTGGGTTGTTCGCGATCTACAGTTGTTAGTACTTATGCAAAGGGGATGAATGACGGTGAAACCAGCAGTAGACGACATGGTGTTGGACGTCCACACGCTATCAAAGAAAAAGGTCGTCGGAGACTGTCTCGCATGATGAAGCAAAACCGGAGCCAGACAGTGGCTCAGCTGACAACCCAATACAATGCAGGGCCAAGTAGAATAGTGACGGAGCACACTGTTCAGCGGACACTGTTGGATATGGGGCTACGCAGCAAACGTCCCACTCGTGTGCCTTTGCTGACCAAGCGTCATCGCCAACTGCGCCTGCGCTGGGCCCGGGAACATCGTGACTGGTCCATGGATCAGTGGGAGAGAGTTGCCTGGTCAGATGAATCACGGTTTGTCTTTCATCACGCCGATGGCAGCGTCAGGATACGCCGTCTTCCAGGCCAACAGTTGTTCCCTCAATGTGCAGTAGGTCATACACAGGCCGGTGGTGGTGGTATTATGCTTTGGGGGACGTTCTCTTGGGCGTCTCTGGGACCCGTGGTTGTGGTAGAGCAGACCATGAATGCTACAGGGTATCTTAACATCATTGCGGACCAGTTGCACCCTTACATGGCCTCTGTTTTTCCAGCTGGAAATGGAATGTTCCAACAGGACAACGCCCCTTGTCACAAGGCTAAAATTGTGTTGGAGTGGTTCCAGCAACATGATGCTGAATTCCAGTTAATGTCCTGGCGCCTAACTCCCCGGATCTCAATCCGATAGAACACATTTGGGATGTCCTGGGACGGCAGCTCAGAGTTCAAAGACCACCAATTCGCAATATCTCGAATTTGCGTGACCGTTACTTAAACATCTGGTACACTCTGTCTCCGGCCATCTACCAAGGAATTGTGGCCTCCATGCCAAGGCGGGTTGAAGCTGTGTTGCGCGCCAAAGGTGGGCCAACTCGTTATTGACAAGTGGTCATAATATTTTTTTGGCTCTTGAGTGTATATATACAGTTTTCCTAGAGCTCTTTTGTGATCTGACTCTGTATATCCTACTATTTAAAATGTAAATTCTTCCTTTTAAGAAATGTAAGCAAAATATAGCTAAAATTATTCTATTTCCGCAATAAAATCGAATATTATAATTTTACCATTCATTTATTTTTATTTTTAATTTTTTTCCATTTTAATAATTACTTAGATTACTTTTTAAAAATTATTAGATATGCACTTTGTACAGACATAACAGCGAATTTTCCTGTTTGTTTGTATACAAAAATATTAAATTTGAAATAAAAATGACATAAAAAAATGTTATGTTTATTTTAAATTTTTCGTATTAGATTTTTAATTTATTGAATATAAATTTTACCTGAATAATCTTTGTGGATTCATTTTTATGTTTTAGTGTGAATACCTTTTGGGTAGGAAGTTAAGATCGAATATTTATTTTTCAAGTTGAATTTTTTTGCATGTATTTATATTCTGTGAATGTATATCTTGCGAGTATGTTTATGAATGTTTTTTTAAGTCAGCCAAATTTTCGTTACACCCCGGAAACCACAAAAATCAAGGTTATCTGTATAAAAAAAGGAATACGTACGTACTGTTTCATAACTGAAATGCAGTCATCCTGACGTAATGTTGCACCATTCACAGTTAATAGTTCTTCCTAACAAAGTAGAAGGCGTAACGAAAATGAGTAATGATGAATCAATAATGATTAATAATAATAGTAACAAAAATTATTTTTTTAATTAATTATAAATTGTCATTAGTCACAATTTGGAAATAAAATGTTTATATTTCTGTTTATATAAACTAAAGACATATTCCATATTTTCTAATTACATATCTTAACAAAAAGCTCTTTATGAATATATAACAAACTCTTTATGAATATATATATTCATATACATTTTTACATAGGACAAAAACAACAGAAAAATTTAGAATAGAAGATAAATAAAAAAAAATATATGAACATAAATTTAATTATAAATCCTCTTCACAGTTCAAAAAAAATTCAAAAAAACAGTCACAGTTCAAAAAATTAAAATTTATGTTTATGTAAACTAAAGACATATTCCATATTCTCTGTTTACATACAGATTTTAACAAAGTTCTTTATGAATATACATATACATTTTTACATAGGACATATAAATTTTTAAAAAAAAAATCTTTATATAAACTTAGGACATATAAACTTTGTTCAAAAAATCATGTTTTATAATAAACTTAGATTAAAAAGATATATTCATATACATTTATACATAGGACAAAAACTACAGAAAAATTTAGAATAGAGAATATGTATATATATATACATATATATTTATACATAGGAGAAATACTACAGATAAATTCAGAGAACAAGAGAAAAAAATATGAACATGAACTTAATTACAAATCATCCTGAGTCACAACTTGAAAATAAAATTTTTATATTTCTGTTTATATAAACTAAAGACATATCTTATATACAAACATATCTTATATACTTATGTTTATATACAGATCGTAACAAAGCTTACTATAGATATTTTGTAATCTGCATGAACTTATACAGATTATAAAAGGTCTGTATATATATATATATATATATAATATAAATAAATAATAATACAATTTTTATACTTTTGCAAAAAAAAAATTATATTTCTAAAATCTGTATATCGTCAAAAAGTTAGTTAAAAATAAAAAAATATGAGCAATGAACTTCTGAAATACATAATTGACTTTAGTAAAGCCATGATAACATTCGTTGTACATTAAATTTAAGCAGTTAATGAAATTATAAATATAATTACTTATCATCTTTAATCACAATTTGAAAACAAAACTTTTATATTTATGTTTATATACAAATGTTAACAAAGCTCTTTATAGATATTTTATAATCTTTATGAACTTATACAGATTATAAAGATATCTATATATATATATATTCTTAACAAAGCTCTTTTATACATATTTTCTTATCTGTATGATCTTATACAGATTATAAAAATCTGCATATATATTTATGCATAAGAGAAAAAACTACAGAAAAGTTCTGAATACAAGAGAAATAAAAAATACGAAAATGAACTTAATTATAAATCATCCTTAGTCACAATTTGAAAACAAAATTTTTATATTTCTGTTCATGTAAACTAAAGATATATTCTCTGTTATTATACCGATCTTAACATGAACATGAACTATGACTCTTAGATATTATATACCATGTATGAACTTATACATATTATAAAGATCTGTATATCTATTCATATGCATTTATACATAGTAGAAAACTACAGAAAAATTTAGAATACAAGAGGAATAAAAAAATACGAAAATGAACTTAATTATAAATCATCCTTAGTCATAATTTGAAAACAAAATTTTTATATTTCTGTTCATGTAAACTAAAGATATATTATCTGTTATTATACCGATCTTAACATGAACTGAACTATGACTCTTAGATATTTTATACCATGTATGAACTTATACAGATTATAAAGATCTGTATATCTATTCATATGCATTTATACATAGTAGAAAATTACAGAAAAATTTAGAATACAAGAGGAATAAAAAATACGAACATGAACTTAATTATAAATCATCCTTAGTCATAATTTGAAAACAAAATTTTTATATTTCTGTTCATGTAAACTAAAGATATATTATCTGTTATTATACCGATCTTAACATGAACATGAACTATGACTCTTAGATATTATATACCATGTATGAACTTATACATATTATAAAAGATCTGTATATCTATTCATATGCATTTATACATAGTAGAAAACTACAGAAAAATTTAGAATACAAGAGGAATAAAAAAAATACGAAAATGAACTTAATTATAAATCATCCTTAGTCATAATTTGAAAACAAAATTTTTATATTTCTGTTCATGTAAACTAAAGATATATTATCTGTTATTATACCGATCTTAACATGAACATGAACTATGACTCTTAGATATTATATACCATGTATGAACTTATACATATTATAAAGATCTGTATATCTATTCATATGCATTTATACATAGTAGAAAATTACAGAAAAATTTAGAATACAAGAGGAATAAAAAATACGAACATGAACTTAATTATAAATCTCCCTTTGTCACAATTCGAAATAAAATTTTTATACTTCTGATTATATAAACTAAAGACATATTCTCTGTTTAGATACAGATTACCATGATCTGTATATATATATATATATATATATATATATATATATATATACATTCATATACAAGAAAATTGCAGAGTACAAGAAAATTTTAAAAAAAAATAAATATGAACATTGAACTTCTCAAAATTTGTCAAAAGAAGTTAGTCAAAAATAAAAATATGAATAATGAACTTCTGAAAAAATATTTAACTTTAACAAAACTGTATTATTATTCTCCAAACATTAAATTTACATAATTAATGAAATTACAAATATAATTACTTTAAAAGTGGTGCAAGTCCACTTTCCACTACATAATATTTAGTTCAAAATTTTTGCTACATAATTTCTCTACTTCATTTTTATGTGTGGCAACACACAATTAATCACATAAATATTTTCATCCCACATAAATTAGATATACGAGGGTAACTCTGAAATTTTTGAGACAGTGGCAGACGACAAACGCAGTAGGAAGAAAAATATTCGTTAAATTTGTAAATTTGAACTCTTTTAAGGCCGCGGGGTTAATTTGAAGCAACAATTTCAATTTAGCTGTCGTAGAATAGATTTTGGAAGAAAGGAAAATGGAATTGACGCGAGAGCATTATCGCGCTATGATTTTCTATGATTTTAAAGTGGGGTTAAATCAAGAAGAATGCCTTCAACGTCTACAACTAGCATATGGAGATGAAGCTCCGTCTCGTGCTACTGTATTTAGATGGCTTACAGAATTTCGTAGAGGTCATAGTTCTCTGCTGGATCAAGAACACACAGGAAGACCTTCATCAGCTGTATTTCAGAAAATGTGTCGGCCATACGAAAACTGTTAGTCGATGATAATCGCTGCACTTACCAAATGATACAGAAGAAACTTAACATTGGATCCGCTGCTATAGATATAATTATTCATGAAGAACTGCATATGAAAAATCAGTTTGTCGTTGGGTCCCCCATACTTAACAGAACACCA